>SZWC01002249.1:5885-43867 GCA_023375785.1 Penium margaritaceum
TGGTCAGAAACACACTGGTCAGAAACACAGTGGTCAGGAACACGGTGGTCAGAAATACAGTGGTCAGAAACACACTGGTCAGAAACACACTGGTCAGAAACACACTGGTCATAAACACACCGGGCAGAAACACAGTGTTCCGAAACACAGTGGCCAGAAACACACTGGTCAGAAACACGGTGGTCAGAAACACGGTGGTCATAAACACAGTGGTCAGAAACACAGTGGTCAGACACACAATGGTCAGAAACACAGTGGTCAGAAACACAGTGGTCAGAAACGCACTGGTCAGAAACACACTGGTCAGAAACACAGTGGTTAGACCGAACTGGTCAGAAACACAGTGGTCAGAGATACACTGGTCAGGCACACACTGGTCAGAAACACGGTGGTCAGAAACACAGTGGTCAGTAACACACTGGTCAGAAACAGAGCAGTCAGAAACACAATGGTCAGAAACACACTGGTCAGAAAGACAGTGGTCAGAAACACACTGGTCATAAACACATTGGCAAGAAATGCATTGGTCAGAAACACACTGGTCAAAAAGACAGTGGTCAGAAACACATGGGTCAGAAACAGAGTGGTCGGAAACACAGTGGTCAGAAACACACTGGTCAGAAACACACTGGCAAGAAACACACTGGTCAGAAACACAATGGCCAGAGACACACTGGTAAAAAACACACTGGTCAGAAACACACTGGTCAGAAACACAGAGGTCAGAAACACAGTGGTGAGCAACACACTGGTCAGAAACACAGTGGTCAGAAACACACTGGTCAGAAACACAGTGGTTAGAAACACACTGGTCAGAAACACAGTGGTCAGAAAGACAGTGGTCAGAAACACGGTGGTCAGAAACAAGGTGGGCAGAAACACACAGGTCGGAAACACAGTGGTCAGAAACACACTGGTCAGAAACACACTGGTCAGAAACACAGAGGTCAGAAACACAGTGGTGAGCAACACACTGGTCAGAAACACAGTGGTCAGAAACACACTGGTCAGAAACACAGTGGTTAGAAACACACTGGTCAGAAACACAGTGGTCAGAAAGACAGTTGTCAGAAACACGGTGGTCAGAAACAAGGTGGGCAGAAACACACAGGTCGGAAACACAGTGGTCAGAAACACACTGGAGGGGAACACAGTGGTCAGAAACACACTGGTAAGAAACACACTGGTCAGAACACAGTGGTCACACACACACTGGTCATAAATACACTGCCCAGAAACACAGTGGTCAGAAACACACTGGTCATAAACACGCTGGAAAGAAGCACAGTGGTTAGCAACACACTGGTCAGAAACAATGTGGTCAGAGATACACTGGTCAGAAACACACTTGTGAGAAACACAGTGGTCAGAAACACAATGGTCAGAAACACAGTGTTCATAAAAACACTGGTCAGAAACACAGTGGTCATAAACACAGTGGTCATACACACACTGCTCAGAAACACACTGGTCAGAAACACACTGGTCAGAAACACAGTGGCCAGAAACACAGTGGTCCGAAGCACAGTGGTCAGAAGTACGGTGGTCAGAAACACAGTGGTCAGAAACACACTGGTCAAAAACACACTGGTCAAAAACAGACTGGTCAGAAACACACTAGACAGAAACACACTGGTCAGAAACACAATGGTCAGAAACACAGTGGTCAGAAGTACACTGATCAGAAACACACTGGTCAGAAACACAGTGGTCAGAAACACAGTGTTCATAAACACATTGGTCAGAAACACAGTGGTGAAAAACACAATGGCCAGAAACACAGTGGTCAGAAACACACTGGTAAGAAACATAGTGGTCGGAAACACACTGGTCAGAAACACAGTGGTCAGAAACACAGTGCTCAGAAACACACTGGTCAAAAACACAGTGGTTAGAAACACACTGGTCGGAAACACAGCGGTCAGAAAGACACTGTTCAGAAACACACTGGTCAGAAACACACTTGTCAGAAACACAGTGGTCAGAGACACAGTGGTCAGAGACACAATGGTCAGAAACACTATGGTCAGAAACATAGTGGTCAGAAACACACTGGTAAGAAACACACTGGTCAGATACAAAGTGGTCGGAAACACACTGGTCAGAAACACAGTGGTCAGAAACACAGTGGTCAGAAACACAGTTGCCATACAGTGGTCTGCAACACACTGCTCAGAAACACAGTGTTCAGAAACACACTCGTCAGAAACACAGTGGTCAGAAACACAGTGGTCAGAAACACACTGGTCAGAAACACATTGGTCAGAAACACACGAGTCAGAAAAACATTGGTCAGAAACACAGTGGTCAGAAACACAGTGGTCAGAAACACAGTAGTCAGAAACACAGTGGTCAGAACACAGTGGTCAGAAACACACTGGTCAGAAACGCACTGGTCAGAAACACGGTGGTCAGAAACAAAGTGGTCAGAAACACACTGGTCAGAAACACACTGGTCAGAAACACAGTGGCCAGACACACAGTGGTCAGAAACACACTGGTCAGAAAAACAGTGGTCAGGAACACAGTTGTCACAAACACAGTGGTAAGAAACATAGTGGTCAGAAACATATTGGGCAGAAATAAACTGGCCAGAAACACAGTGGTAAGAAATACACTGGTCAGAAACACAGTGGCCAGAAACACAGTGGTCAGAGAAACAGTTGTCAGAAACACCGTGGTCAGAAACACAATGGTCAGAAAAACAGTGGCCAGAAAGACAGTTGTCAGAAACACACTGGTCAGAAACATGGTGGTCGGAAACAAACTGGTCAGAAACACAGTGGTGAGAAGCACAGTGCTCAGAAACACACTGGTCAGAATCACAGTGGTTAGAAACACACTGGTCGGAAACACAGTGGCCAGAACGACACTGTTCAGAAACACACTGGTCAGAAACACAGTGGTCAGACACACAGTGGTCAGAAACACAATGGTCAGAAACATTCTGGTCAAAAACACAATGGTCAGAAACACACTGGTGAGAAACACACTGGTCAGAAACACGCTCGTCAGAAACAAAGTGGTCGGAAACACACTGGTCAGAAACACAGTGGTCAGAAACACAGTGGTCAGAAACACAGTGGTCAGAAACACAGTGGTCGGAAACACAGTGGTCAGAAACACTGTGGTCAGAACACAGCGGTCAGAAACACACTGGTCAGAAACACACTGGTCATATAACACTGGTCAGAACCACAGTGGTCAGAAACACAGTGGTCAGAAACACACTGGTCAGAAACACAGTGGCCAGACACAGAGTGGTAAGCAACACACTGGTCAGAAAAACAGTGGTCAGGAACACAGTGGTCAAAAACACACTGGTCAGAAACACACCAGGCAGAAATACACTGGCCAGAAACAAAGTGGTCAGAAATACACTGGTCAGAACCACAGTGGCCAGAAACACAGTGGTCAGAAACACAGTGTTCAGAAACACAGTGGTCAGAAATGCACTGGTCAGAAATACACTGGTCAGAAACACAGTTGTCAGAAACACTGTGGTCAGAACACAGTGGTCAGAAACACACTGGTCATAAACACACTGGTCAGAAACACAGTGGTCAGAAACACAGTGGTCAGAAACACACTGGTCAGAAACAGAGTGGTCGGAAACACACTGGTCAGAAACACAGTGGTCAGAAGCACAGCGCACAGAAACACACTGGTCAGAAACACAGTGGTTAGGAACACACTGGTCGGAAACACAGTGGTCAGAAAGACACTGTTCAGAAACACACTGGTCAGACCACAGTGGTCAGAAACACACTGGTCAGAAACACACTGGTCAGAAACACAGTGGTCAGACACACAGTGGTCAGAAAAAAAATGGTCAGAAACATTCTGGTCAAAAACACAACGGTCAGAAACACACTGGTCAGAAACACACTGGTCAGAAACACGCTGGTCAGAAACAATGTGGTCGGAAACACACTGGTCCGAAACACCATGGTCAGAAACACAGTGGTCATAAACACACGGGTCAGCAACACATTGGTCTGAAACACAGTGGTCAGAAACACAGTGGTCAGAAGCACAGTGGTCAGAAACACTATGGTCAGAACACAGTGGTCAGAAACACACTGGTCAGAAACACTCTGGTCAGAAACACAGTGGTCAGAAACAAAGTGGTCAGAAACACACTGATCAGAAACACACTGGTCAGAAACACAGTGGGCACAGACACAGCGGTCAGAAACACACTGGTCAGAAAAACAGTGGTCAGGAACACAGTGGTCAGAAACACAGTGGTGAGAAACACAGTGGTCAGAAACACACTGGGCAGAAATAAACTGGCCAGAAACACAATGGCCAGAAACACAGTGGTCAGAGAAACAGTTGTCAGAAACACAGTGGTCAGGAACACAGTGGTCAGAAAAACAGTGGCCAGAAACACAGTTGTCAGAAACACACTGGTCAGAAACACAGTGGTCGGAAACACACTGGTCAGAAACACAGTGGTCAGAAGCACAGTACTCTGAAACACACTGATCAGAAACACAGTGGTTAGAAACACACTGGTGGGAAACACAGTGGTCAGGAAGACACTGTTCAGAAACACACTGGTCAGAACACAGTGGTCAGAAACACACTGGTCATAAACACACTGGTCAGAAACACAGTGGTCAGACACACAGTGGTCAGAAACACAATGGTCAGAAACATTATCGTCAAAAACACAATGGTCAGAAACACACTGGTCAGAAACAGGCTGGTCAGAAACAAAGTGGTTGGAAACACACTGGTCAGAAACACAGTGGTCAGAAACACTGTGGTCATAAACACAGTAGTCAGAAACATAGTGGTCAGAAACACACTGGTCAGAAACACAGTGGTCAGAAACACCCTGGTCAGAAACACCGTGGTCAGAAACACAGTGGTCAGAAACACGGTGATCAGAAACACACTGGTCAGAAACACAGTGGTCAGAAACACAGTTGTCAGAAACACACTTGTCAGAAACACAGTGGTCAGAAACACAGTGGTCACTAACACAGTGGTCAGTAACACACTGGTCAGAAGCACAGTAGTCGGAAACACACTCGTCAGAAACACAGTGGTCACAAACACAGTGGTTAGAAACACACTGGTTAGAAACACAGTGGTCATAAACACAGTGGTCGGAAACACACTGGTCAGAAACATACTGGTTAGAGACACACCCGTCAGAAACACACTGGTCAGAAACACGGTGGTCAGAAGCACGGTGGTCAGAAATACAGTGGTCACAAACACACTGGTCTGAAACACAGTGGTCAGAAGCACAGTGGTCAGAAACATCGTGGTCGGAAACATAGTGGTCAGAAACACACAGGTCAGAAGTACACTGGTCAGAAACACAGTGGTCAGAAACACAGTGGTCATAAACACACTGGTCATGAACACACTGGTCAGAAACACAGTGGTGAGAAACACAGTGGTCAGAAGCACACTGTTCAGAAACACAGTGGTCAGAAACAGACTGGTCAGAAACACAGTGGTCAGAAACACAGTGGTCAGAAACACACTGGTCAGAAACACACTCGTCATAAACATAGTGGTCAGAAACACAATGGTCAGAAACACGGTGGTCAAAAACACAGTGGTCAGAAACATAGTGGTCAGAAACACACTGGTCAGAAACACAGTGGTCAGAAACACCCTGGTCAGAAACACCGTGGTCAGAAACACAATGGTCAGAAACACAGTGGTCAGAAACACACTGGTCAGAAACAAAGTGGTCAGAACATAGTGGTCAGAAACACACTTGTCAGAAACACAGTGGTCAGAAACACAATGGTCAGAAATTCAGTGGTCAGAAAAACAGTGGTCAGAAACACAGTGGTCAGAAACACAGTGGTCATAAACAGACTGGTCAGAAACACAGTGGTCAGAAACACAATGGTCAGAAACACACTGGTCAAACACACAGTGGTAAGAAACACAATGGTCAGAAACACACTGGTAAGAAACACACTCGTCAGAAACACAGTGGTCAGAAACACAGTGGTCAGAAACACAGTGGCCAGAAACACAGTGGTCAGAAACACAGTGGTCTGAAACACAGTGGTCAGAAACACAGTGGTCAGATACACAGTGGTCAGAAACACAGTGGTCAGAAACAGAGTGGTCAGAAACACACTGGTCAGAAACACAGTGGTCAGAAACACAATGGTCAGAAACACACTGGTCAAACACACAGTGGTAAGAAACACAATGGTCAGAAACACACTGGTAAGAAACACACTCGTCAGAAACACAGTGGTCAGAAACACAGTGGTCAGAAACACAGTGGTCAGAAACACAGTGGTCAGAAACACAGTGGCCAAAAACACAATGGTCAGAAACACAGTGGTCAGAAACACACTGGTCAGAAACACAGTGGTCAGAAACACAGTGGTCAGAAACACAGTGATCAGAAACACAGTGGTCAGAAACACTGTGGTCAGAAACACACTGGTTGGAAACACAGTGGACAGAAACACACGGGTCGGATACACAGTTTTCAGAAACGCAGTGGTCAGAAACACTGTTGTCAGAAACACAGTGGTGAGAAACACAGTGGTAACAAACACACTGGTCAGAAACACAGTGGTCAAAAGCACAGTGGTCAGAAATACCGTGGTCAGAAACGAAGTGGTGAGAAACACACTAGTCAGAAGTACACTGGTCAGAAACACAGTGGTCAGGAACACAGTGGTCATAAAAACACTGGTCAGAAACACAGTGGTGAGAATCACGCTGGTCAGAAACACACTGCTCAGAAACACAGTGGTCAGAAACACGGTGGTCAGAAACACAGTGTTCAGAATCACTCTGGTCAGAAGCATAGTTGTTAGAAACACAGTGGTCAGAAACACACTGCTCAGAAACACACTGGTCAGAAACACACTCGTCAGAACACACAGTGGTCACAAATACAACAGTCAGAAACTCAGTGGTCATAAACACAGTGGTTAGAAACATAGTGGTCAGAAACACACTGATCAGAAACATGGTGGTCAGAAACACCCTGGTCAGAAACACACTGGTCAGAAACACAGTGGTCAGAAACACAATGGTCAGAAACATAGTGGTCAGAAACACACTGGTCAGAAACACTCTGGTCAGAAACACAGTGGTCAGAAACACAGTGGTCAGAAACACAGTGGTCAGAAACACAGTGGTCAGAAACACAGTGGTCATAAAAACACTGGTCAGAAACACAGTGGTCAGACACACAATGTTCAGAAACACACTGGTCGGAAACACAGTGGTAAGAAACACAACGGTCAGAAAAAAACTGGTCAGAAACACACTGGTCAGAAACAAAGTGGTCACAAACACCGTGGTCAGAAACACACTGGTCAGAAACACAGTGGTCAGAAACACAGTGGTCAGAAAAACACTGGTCAGAAGCACATTGGTTAGAAACACAGTGGTCAGAAAGACACTGGTCAGAAACACACTGGTCAGAAACACAGTGGTCAGAAACACACTGGTCAGAAACACAGTTGTCAGAAACACAGTGGTCAGACACACACAGGTCATAAACGTAGTGGTCAGAAACACAGTGGTCAGAAACACAGTGTTCACAAATACAGTGGTCAGAAACACACTGGTCAGAAACACAGCGGTCAGAAGCACACTGGTCAGAAACACAGGGGTCAGAAACACACTGGTTTGAAACACAGTGGTCAAAAACACAGTGGTCGGAAACACACTAGTCAAAACAACACTGGTTAGAAACACACCCGTCAGAAACGCACTGGTCAGAAACACGGTGGTCAGAAGACAGTGGTCAGAAACACAGTGGTCACAAACACACTGGTAAGAAGCACAGTGGTCAGAAACAACGTGGTCAGAAACATAGTGGTCAGAAAAACACAGGTCAGAAGCACACTGGTCAGAAACACGGTAGTCAGAAACACAGTGGTCATAAACACACTGGTCAGAAACACACTGGTCAGAAACACAGTGGTAAGAAACACAGTGGTCAGAAACACGCTGGTCAGAAACACACTTCTCAGAAACACAGTGGTCAAAAACACGGTGGTCACAAACACAGTGTTCATAAACACAATGGTCAGAAGCACAGTAATCAGAAACACAGTGGTCAGAAACACACTGTTGAGAAACACACTGGTCAGAAACACACTCATCAGAAACACAGTGGACAGAAACACAATGGTCAGAAACATAGTGGTCATAAACACAGTGGTCAGAAACATAGTGGTCAGAAACACACTGGTTAGAAACACAGTGGTCAGAAATACCCTGTTCAGAAACACACTGGTCAGAAACACAGTGCTCAGAAACACAGTTGTCAGGAACACACTGGTCAGAAACACAGTGGTCAGGAACACAGTGGTCAGAAACACACTAGTCTGAAACACAGTGGTCAGAAACACAATGATCAGAAATTCAGTGGTCAGAAATGCAGTGGTCAGAAACACAGTGGTCAGAAACAAAGTGGTCATAAACACACTGGTCAGAAACAGAGTGGTCAGAAACACAATGATCAGAAACACACTGGTCGAACACACAGTGGTAAGAAACACAATGGTGAGAAACACACTGGTCAGAAACACACTGGTGAGAAACACAGTGGTCAGAAACACACTGGTTGGAAACACAGTGGACAGAAACACACGGGTCAGATACACAGTTTTCAGAAACGCAGTGGTCAGAAACACTGTTGTCAGAAACACAGTGGTCAGAAATACAGTGGTCAGAAACACAGTGGTCAGAAACACAATGGTCAGAAACACATTGGTCATAAACACAGTGGTCAGAAACATAGTGGTCAGAAACACACTGGTCAGAAACACGGTGGTCAGAAACACCCTGGTAAGAAACACACTGGTCAGAATCACAGTGGTCAGAAACACACTGGTCAGAAACATAGTGGTTAGAAACACACTGGTCAGAAACACTCTGGTCAGGAACACAGTGGTCAGAAACACACTGGTCAGAAATACAGTGGTCAGAAACACAGTGGTCAGAAACACAGTGGTCAGAAACACAGTGGTCATAAAAACACTGGTCAGAAACACAGTGGTCAGAAAGACAATGGTCAGAAACATAGTGGTCAGAAACACACTGGTCAGAAACACAGTGGTCAGAAACACAGTGGTCAGAAACGCAGTGTTCATAAACACAGTGGTCAGAAACACAGTGGTCAGAAACGCAATGGTCAGAAACACAGTGGTCGGGAACACACTGGTCAGAAACACACTGGTCAGAAATAAACTGGTCACAAACACACTGGTCAGAAATCCAGTGGTCAGAAACACGGTGGTCAGAAACACAGTAGTCAGAGTCACACTGGTCAGAAACACAGTGGTCAGAAACACACTGGTCAGAAAAACAATGGTCAGAAACACAATGGTCCGAAATACACTGGTCAGAAACAAAGCGGTGAGAAACACACTGGTCAGAAACACAGTGGTCAGGAACACAGTGGACAGAAACACAGTGGTCAGGAACACACTAGTCATGAACACACTGGTCAGACGCACAGTGGTCAGAAACACAGTGGTCACAAACACACTGGTCAGAAACACAATGGTCAGAAACACACTGGTCAGAAATACAGTGGTCAGAAACACAGTGGTCAGAAACACAGTGGTCAGAAACACAATGGTCGGAAACACAGTGGTCATAAACACAGTGGTCAGAAACACAGTGGCCAGAAACTCAGTGGTCAGAAACAGAGTGGTCAGGAACACATAGGTCAGAAACAAACTGGTCAGAAACACACTGGTCAGAAACACAGTGGTCGAAAACACTCTGGTCAGAAACACAACGGTCAGAAACACAGTGGTCAGAAACAAAGTGGTCAGAAACACACTGGTCAGAAACACACTGATCAGAAACACACTGGTCAGAAACACACTGGTCTGAAATACAATGGACAGAAACACAGTGGTCAGAAACACAATGTTAAAAAACACACTGGTCAGAAACGCACTGGTCAGAAACACATTGGTCATAAACACACTGGTCAGAAACACACCGGTCAGAAACTCAGTGGTCTGAAACACACTGGTCAGAGACACAGTGGTCAGAAACACCGTGGTCAGAAACACAGTGGTCAGAAACTCAATGGTCAGAAACACAGTGATCAAAACCACACTGGTCAGAAAAACACTGGTCAGAAACACAGTGGTCAGAAACACACTGGTAAGAAACACAGTGGTCAGAAACACAGCGGTCAGAAACACACTGGTCAGAAACACATTGGTCAGAAACACAGTGGTCAGAAACACAGTGGTCAGAAATACACTTGTCAGAAACACACTAGTCAGAAACATATTGGTCAGGACCACACTGGTCAGAAACACAGTGGTAAGAAACACAGTAGTCAGAAACACTTTGGCAATAAACACACCGGCCAGAAACACGTTGGTCAGAAACACAGTGGTCAGAAACACATTGGTCAGAAACACAGTTGTTAGAAACACACTGGTCAGAAACACAGCGGTAAGAAAGACAGTGGTCAGAAACAGTGGTCAGAAACATTGTGGTCAGAAACACACTGGTCATAAACACACTGGTCCGAACCACAGTGGTCAGAAAGACACTTGTCAGAAACACAGTGGTCAGAAACACACTGGTCAGAAACACACTGGTCAGAACCACACTGGTCAGAAACACAGTGGTCAGAAACACACTGGTCAGAAACACATTGGTCAGAAACACAGTGGTGGGGAACACACTGGTCAGAAACACAGTGGTCAGAAACACAGTGGTCAGAAACACAGTGGTCAGAAACACAGTGATCAGAAACTCACTGGTCAGAAACACAGTGGTGGGGAACACACTGGTCAGAAACACACTAGTCAGAAACACAGTGGTCAGGAACACACAGGTCAGAAACACAGTGGTCAGAAACACAGTGCTCAGAAACACACTGGTCAGAAACACAGTGGTCAGGAACACACTGGTCAGAAACACAGTGGTCAGAAACACAGTGCTCAGAAACACACTGGTCAGAAACACAGTGGTCAGGAACACACTGGTCAGAAACACAGTGGTCAGAAACACAGTGCTCAGAAACACACTGGTCAGAAACACAGTGGTCAGGAACACACTGGTCAGAAACACAGTGGTCAGAAACACAGTGCTCAGAAACACACTGGTCAGAAACACAGTGGTCAGGAACACACTGGTCAGAAACACAGTGGTCAGAAACACAGTGCTCAGAAACACACTGGTCAGAAACACAGTGGTCAGGAACACACTGGTCAGAAACACAGTGGTCAGAAACACAGTGCTCAGAAACACACTGGTCAGAAACACAGTGGTCAGGAACACACTGGTCAGAAACACAGTGGTCAGAAACACAGTGCTCAGAAACACACTGGTCAGAAACACAGTGGTCAGGAACACACTGGTCAGAAACACAGTGGTCAGAAACACAGTGCTCAGAAACACACTGGTCAGAAACACAGTGGTCAGGAACACACTGGTCAGAAACACAGTGGTCAGAAACACAGTGCTCAGAAACACACTGGTCAGAAACACAGTGGTCAGGAACACACTGGTCAGAAACACAGTGGTCAGAAACACAGTGGGCAGGAACGTAGTGGTGAGAAACACACTGGTCAGAAACACACTGGTCAGGAACACAGTGGACAGAAACACAGTGGTCAGAAACACAGTGGTAATAAACACACTTGTCAGAAACACAGTAGTCAGAAACACACTGGTCAGAAACACAATGGTCAGAAACACAGTGGTCAGAAACACACTGGTCAGAAACACAGTGGTCAGAAACAAAGTGGTCATACACACGCTGGGCATGGACACTCTGGTCAGAAACACAGTGGTCAAAAACACCGTGGTCCGAAACACATTGTTCGGAAACGCACGTGTCAGAAACACAGTGGTCTGCAACACCGTGGTCAGAAACACACTGGTCAGAAACACACTGGTCAAAAACACACCGGTCGGAAACACACCGGTCAAACACGCAGTGGTCAGAAATACAGTGGTCAGAAACACAGTGGTCAGAAACAAAGTGGTCAGAAACACAGTGGTCATAAACTCACTGGTCAGAAACACAGTGTTCAGAAACACAGTGGTCAGAAACACAGTGGTCAGAAACACAGTGATCAGAAACTCACTGGTCAGAAACACAGTGGTGGGGAACACACTGGTCAGAAACACACTAGTCAGAAACACAGTGGTCAGGAACACACTGGTCAGAAACACAGTGGTGGGGAACACACTGGTCAGAAACACACTAGTCAGAAACACAGTGGTCAGGAACACACAGGTCAGAAACACAGTGGTCAGAAACACAGTGCTCAGAAACACACTGGTCAGAAACACACTGGTCAGAAACACACTGGTCAGAAACACGGTGGTCAGAAACACAGTGACGAGAATCACAGTTCTCAGAAACACAGTGGTCAGAAACACACTTGTTATAAAAACAGTGGTCAGAAACACAGTGGTCAGAAATACACTGTTCAGAAACACACTAGTCAGAAACACATTGGTCAGAAACACAGTGGTCAGAAACACACTGGTCAGATAAACACGGGTCAGAAACACACTGGTCAGAAACACAGTGGTCAGAAACACAGTGGTGAGAAACACACTGGTCAGAAACACACTGGTCAGGAACACAGTGGACAGAAACACAGTGGTCAGAAACACAGTGGTAATAAACACACTTGTCAGAAACACAGTAGTCAGAAACACAGTGGTCAGAAACACAATGGTCAGAAACACAGTGGTCAGAAACACACTGGTCAGAAACACAGTGGTCAGAAGCAAAGTGGTCATACACACGCTGGGCATAGACACTCTGGTCAGAAACACAGTGGTCAAAAACACCGTGGTCCGAAACACATTGTTTGGAAACGCACGTGTCAGAAACACAGTGGTCTGCAACACCGTGGTCAGAAACACACTGGTCAGAAACACACTGGTCAAAAACACACCGGTCGGAAACACACCGGTCAAACACGCAGTGGTCAGAAATACAGTGGTCAGAAACACAGTGGTCAGAAACACAGTGGTCAGAAACACAGTGGTCATAAACTCACTGGTCAGAAACACAGTGTTCAGAAACACAGTGGTCAGAAACACAGTGGTTAGAAACACACTGGTCAGAAACACAGTGGTCAGAAACACACTGGTCAGAAACAGACAAGTCAGAAACACATTTGTCAGAAACACAGCGGTCAGAAACACTCTGGTCAGAAACACACTGGTCAGAAACACAGTGGCCAGAAACACACTGGTCAGAAAGACAGTGGTCAGAAACACAGTGGTCGGACATACACTGGTTAGAAACACAGTGATCGGAAACACACTGGTCAGAAACACAGTGGCCAGAAACACACTGGTCAGAAAGACAGTGGTCAGAAACACAGTGGTCGGACATACACTGGTTAGAAACACAGTGATCGGAAACACACTGGTCAGAAGCATAGTGGTCAGAAACATAGTGCTCAGAAACACACCGGTCATAAACACACTGGTCAGAAACACACTTGTCAGAAACACAGTGGTCAGAAACGCAGTGGTCAGAAACACGGTGGTAATAAACACATTGGTCAGAAACACAGTGGTCAGAAACACCCAGGTGAGAAACACGGTGGTCAGAAACACAGTGGTCATTGACACACTGATCAGAAACACGGTGGTAAGAAACACAGTGGGCAGAAACACAGTGGTCAGAAACACACTGGTCAGAAACACAGTTGTCAGAAACAAACTGGTCAGAAACGCAGTGGTCAGAAGCACACTGGTCAGAAACACACTGGTCAGAAACAGACTGGTCAGAAACACACTGGTCAGAAACACACTGGTCAGAAACACAGTGGTCAGAAACACACTGGTCAGAAACACAGTTGTCAGAAACAAAGTGATCATACACAAGCTGGCCATATACACACTGGTCAGAAACACACTGGTCAGAAACACAGTGGTCAGAAACACACTGGTCAGAAACACAGTTGTCAGAAACAAAGTGATCATACACAAGCTGGCCATATACACACTGGTCAGAAACACAGTGGTCAAAAACACTGTGGTCCGAAACACATTGTTCAGAAACACACGGGTCAGAAACACACTGGTCAGAAACACCGTGGTCAGAAACACACTGGTCAGAAACACACTGGTCAGAAACAAACCGGTCAGAAACACACCGGTCAAAACACAGTGTTCAGAAATACAGTGGTCCGAAACACAGTGGTCAGAAACATAGTGGTCAGAAACATAGTTGTCATAAACACACTGGTCAGAAACACAGTGGTAAGAAACACACTGGTCAGAAACACACCGGTCAGAAACACAGTGGTCAGAAACACAGTGGTCAGAAACACAGTGGTCAGAAACACAGTGGTCAGAAACACTTTGGTCAGAAACACCGTGGTCAGAAACACACATGTCAGAAATACAGTGTTCTGAAACACAGTGGTCAGAAACACAGTGGTCAGAAACACACTGGTCATAAACACAGTCATCAGAAACACAGTGGTCACAAACACCGTGGTCAGAAACACACTGGTCGGAAACATAGTGGTCATGAACACAATGGTCCAAAACACAGTGGTCAGAAACACACTGGTCAGAAGCACAGTAGTCGGAAACACAGTGGTCAGAAACACACTGTTCTGAAACACACTAGTCAGAAACACACTCGTCAGAAATACAGTGGTCAGAAAGACAATGGTCAGAAACACAGTGGTCATAAACACAGTGGTCAGAAACATAGTGGTCAGAAACACACTGGTCAGAAACACACTGGTCAGAAAGACAGTGTTCAGAAACACACTGGTCAGAAACATAGTGGCCAGAAACACACTGGTCAGAAACACAGTGGTCAGAAACACAGTGGTCGGACATACACTGGTTACAACCTAAGTGCTCGGAAACACACTTGTCAGAAACACAGTGGTCAGAAACACACTGGTCAGAAACACGGTGGTCAGAAACACAGAGGTCATAAGCACACTGGTCAGAAACACACTGGTCAGAAACACAGTGGGCAAAAACGCAGTGGTCAGAAACACAGTGGTCAGCAACACACTGGTCAGAAACACAGTGTTCAGAAACACACTGGTCAGAAACACAGTGGTCAGAAACACACTAGTCAGAAACACACTGGTCAGAAACACAGTGGTCAGCAACACACTGGTCAGAAACACAGTGTTCAGAAACACACTGGTCAGAAACACAGTGGTCAGAAACACACTAGTCAGAAACACACTGGTCAGAAACACACTGGTCAGAAACACACTGGTCCGAAACACACTCGTCAATAACAAAGTGGTCATACACACGCTGGCCATAGACACACTGGTGAGAAACAGTGGTAAAAAACACCGTGGTCCAAAACACATTGTTCGGAAATACACGGGTCGGAAACACAATGGTCAAAAACACCGTGGTCAGACACACACTGGTAAAAAACACACCGGTCAGAAACACACCGGTCAAAAACACAGTGGTCAGAAGTACAGTGGTCAGAAACACAGTGGTTCGAATTACAGTGGTCAGTTACACAGTGGTCATAAACACACCGGACAGAAACACAGTGGTCAAAAACACGGTGGTCAGAAACACAGTGGTCAGAAACACGCTGGTCAGAAACACAGTGGTCAGAAACACAGTGGTTAGAAACACACTGGTCAGAAACATACAAGTCAGAAACACATTGGTCAGAAACACAGCGGTCAGAAACACACTGGTCAGAAACACACTAGTCAGAAACACAGTGACCAGAAACACACTAGTCAGAAAGACAGTGGTTAGAAACACAGTGGTCGGACATACACTGGTTAGAAACACAGTGCTCGGAAACACACTGGTCAGAAGCACAGTGGTCAGAAACATAGTGGTCAGAAAAACACTGGTCAGAAACACACTGGTCAGAAACGCAGTGGTCAGGAACACAGTGGCCAGAAACACACTTGTCAGAAACACACTGGTCAGAAACACAGTGGTCAGAAACACAGTGGTAATAAACACACCGGTCAGAAACACAGTGGTCAGGAACACACTGGTCAGAAACAGGGTGCTCAGAAACACAGTGGTCATAAACACACTGATCAGAAACACAGTGGTCAGAAACACAGTGGGCAGAAACACAGTGGTCAGAAACACAGTGGTCAGAAACACACTGGTCAAAAACACAGTGGTCAGAAACAAACTGGTCAGAAACGCAGTGGTCAGAAACACACTGGTCAGAAACACACTGGTCAGAAACACACTGGTCAGAAACAGACTGGTCAGAAACACGGTGGTCAGAAACACAGTGGTCAGAAACACAGTGGTCAGAAACACAGTGGACAAAAACACAGTTGTCAGGAACAAAGTGGTCATACACACGCTGGCCATATACACACTGGTGAGAAACACTGTGGTCCAAAACACATTGTTCGGAAACACACGGGTCAGAAACTCAGTGGTCAGAAACACCGTGGTCAGAAACACACTTGTCAGAAACACACTGGTCAGAAACACACCGGTCAGAAACACACCGGTCAAAAACTCAGTGTTCAGAAATAGAGTGGTCAGAAACACAGTGGTCAGAAACACAGTGGTCAGAAACATAGTGGTCGTAAACACACTGGTCAGAAACACAGTGGTCAGAAACACACTGGTCAGAAACACACTGGTCAGAAACACAGTGGTCAGAAACACAGTGGTCAGAAACACAGTGGTCAGAAACACAGTGGTCGTAAACACACTGGTCAGAAACACAGTGGTCAGAAACACACTGGTCAGAAACACACTGGTCAGAAACACAGTGGTCAGAAACACAGTGGTCAGAAACACAGTGGTCAGAAACACAGTGGCCAGAAACGCACTGGTCAGAAACACTGTGGTCAGAAACACACACGTCAGAAATACAGTGTTCTGAAACACAGTGGTCAGAAACACAGTGGTCAGAAACACACTGGTCAGAAACACAGTGGTCAGAAACACAGTGGTCACAAACACCGTGGTCAGAAACACACTGGTCGGAAACACAGTGGTCATAAACACAATGGTCCGAAACACAGTGGTCAGAAACACTCTGGTCATAAGCACACTAGTCAGAAACACAGTGGTCAGAAACACACTGTACAGAAACACACTGGTCAGAAACACACTTGTCAGAAACACAGTGGTCAGAAACACAATGGTCAGAAACACAGTGGTCATAAACACAATGGTCAGAAACATAGTGGTCAGAAACACACTGGTCAGAAACACAGTGTTCAGACACACCCTCGTGAGAAACACACTGGTCCGAAACACAGTGGTCAGAAACACACTCGTCAGAAACACATTGGTCAGAAACACACTGGTAATAAACACAGTGGTCAGAAACACAGTGGTCAGAAATTAAGTGGTCAGAAACACAGTGGTCAGAAACACAGTGGTCAGAAACACATTGGTAATAAACACACCGGTCAGAAACATGGTGGTCAGAAACACAATGGTCAGAAACACACTGGTCAAACACACAGTGGTAAGAAACACAATGTTTAGACACACACTGGTCAGAAACACACTGGTCAGAAACACAGTGGTCAGCAACACAGTGGTCAGAAACACAGTGGTCAGAAACACAGTGGTCAGAAACACAGTGGTCAGAAACACAATGTTCAGAAACACAGTGGTCAGAAACACACTGGTGTGAAACACAGTGGTCAGAAACACAGTGGTCAGAAATACAGTGGTCAGACACACAGTGGTCAGAAACACACTGGTTGGAAACACAGTGGACAGAAACACACGAGTCAGATACACAGTTGTCAGAAACGCAGTGATCTGAAACAATGTTGTCAGAAACACAGTGGTCAGAAATACAGTGGTCATAAACACAGTGGTCAGAAACACAGTGGTCAGAAACACAGTGGTGAGAAACACACTGGTCATAAACACAGTGTACGGAAACACAGTGGTCAGAAACACAGTGGTCAGAAACACAGAGGTCAGAAACACAGTGGTTAGAAACACAGTGGTCAGAAACATAGTGGTCAGAAACATGGTAGTCAGAAACACAGTGGTCAGAAATACAGTGGTCACAAACACTGTGGTCAGTAACACACTGGTCAGAAACAGAGTGGTCACAAACACACTGGTCAGGAACACAGTGGTCAGAAGCACAGTGGTCAGAAACACGGTGGTCAGAAACGAAGTGGTCAGAAACACACTGGCCAGAAGCAAACTGGTCAGAAACACAGTGGTCAGAAACACGGTGGTCATAAACACAATGGTCAAAAACACACTGGTCAGAAACACAGTGGTGAGAGGCAAGCTGGTCATAAACACACTACTCAGAAACACAGTGGTCATAAACACGGTGGTCAGAAACACAGTGTTCAGAAACACACTGCTCAGAAACACACTGGTCAGAAACACACTCATCAGAAACACAGTGGTCAGCAACACACTGCGCAGAAACACAGTGGTCATAAACACAGTGGTCAGAAACAGAGTCGTCAGAAACACACTGGTCAGAAACAAGGTGGTCAGAAACACCCTGGCCAGAAACACACTGGTCAGAAACACAGTGGTCAGAAACACACTGGTCAGAAATACAGTGGTGAGAAACACAGTGGTCAGAAACACAGTGGTCAGAAACATAGTGGTCATAAACACACTGGTCAGAAACACAGTGGTCATATACACACTGGTCAGAAATACACTGGTCAGGAACACATTGGTAAGAAACACAATGGTCAGAAACACACTGGTCAGAAACACACTGGTCAGAAACACACTGGTCAGAAACACAGTGGTCAGAAACACAGTATTCAGAAACAGAGTGGTCAGAAACACAGTGGTCAGAAACGCAATGGTCAGAAACAAAGTGGTCAGAAACACACTGGTCAGAAACACACTGGTCAGAAATAAACTGGTCACAAACACATTGGTCAGAAACACAGTGGTCAGAAACACGGTGGTGAGAAACACAGTGGTCAGAAACACACTGGTCAGGAACACAGTGGTCAGAAACACACTGGTCAGAAACACAGTGGTCAGAAACACAGTGGTCTGAAACACACTGATCAGAAACACAGCGGTCAGAGACACACTGGTCAGAACCACAGTGGTCAGAAACACAGTGGACAGAAACACGGTGGTCAGGAACACAGTGTTTAGAAACACACTGGTCATAAGCACAGTGGTCAGAAACACAGTGGTCACAAACACATTGTTCATAAACAAAATGGTCAGAAACACACTGGTCAGAATTACAGTGGTCACAAACATAGTGGTCAGAAACACAGTGGTCAGAAACACAGTGGTCAGAAACACAGTGGTCATAAACACAGTGGTCAGAAACACAGTGGTCAGAAACTCAGTGGTCAGAAACAGAGTGGCCAGGAACACATTGGTCATAAACAAACTGGCAAGAAAGACACTGGTCAGAAACACGGTGGTCAGAAACACAGTGGTCAGAAACACACTGGCCAGAAACACACTGGTCAGAAACACAGTGGTCAGGATCACACTGGTCAGAAACACAGTGGTCAGAAACACAGTGGGCATAAACACAGTGGTCAGAAACACAGTGGTCAGAAACACAGTGGTCATAAACACACTGGTCAGAAACACGCTGGTCAGAAACACACTGGTCAGAAACACACTGGTCTGAAATACACTGGTCAGAAACACAGTGGTCAGAAACACAATGGTCAGAAACACAGTGGTCAGAAACACACTTGTCAGAAACACAGTGGTCAGAAACACACTAGTCAGAAACACACTGGTCAGAAACACAGTGGTCAGAAACAAAGTGGTCATACACACGCTGGCAATATACACACTGGTCAGAAACACAGTGGTCAAAAACACCGTGGTCCGAAACACATTGTTCGGAAACACACGGGTCAGAAACACAGTGGTCAGAAACACACTGGTCAGAAACACACTGGTGAGAAACACACCGGTCTGAAACACACCGGTCCAAAACGTAGTGGTCGGAAATACAGTGGTCAGAAACACAGTGGTCAGAAACACAGTGGTCAGAAACACAGTGGTCAGAAACACACTGGTCAGAAACACACTCGTCAGAAACACAGTGGTCAGCAACACAATGCGCAGAAACACAGTGGTCATAAACACAGTGGTCAGAAACATAGTCGTCAGAAACACACTGGTCAGAAACAAGGTGGTCAGAAACACCCTGGCCAGAAACAGACTGGTCAGAAACACAGTGGTCAGAAACACACTGGTCAGAAACATAGTGGTCAGAAACACACTGGTCAGAAACACACTGGTCAGAAACACAGTGGTCAGAAACACACTGGTCAGAAACACAGTGGTCAGAAACACACTGGTCAGAAACATAGTGGTCAGAAACACACTGGTCAGAAACACACTGGTCAGAAACACAGTGGTCAGAAACACACTGGTCATAAATACAGTGGTGAGAAACACATTGGTCAGAAACACAGTGGTCATAAACACAGTGGTCATAAACACACTGGTCAGAAACACAGTGGTCATATACACACTGGTCAGAAACACACTGGTCAGAAACACATTGGTAAGAAACACAATGGTCAGAAACACACTGGTCAGAAACACACTTGTCAGAAACACACTGGTCAGAAACATGGTGGTCAGAAGCACAATGTTCAGAAACACAGTGGTCAGAAACACAGTGGTCAGAAACGCAATGGTCAGAAACACAGTGGTCAGAAACACACTGGTCAGAAACACACTGGTCAGAAATAAACTGGTCAAAAACACACTGGTCAGGAACACAGTGGTCAGAAACACGGTGGTGAGAAACACAGTGGTCAGAAACACACTGGTCAGGAACACAGTGGTCAGGATCACACTGGTCAGAAACACAGTGGTCAGAAACACAGTGGTCTGAAACACACTGGTCAGAAACACAGCGGTCAGAGACACACTGGTCAGAACCACGGTGGTCAGAAACACAGTGGACAGAAACACAGTGGTCAGGAACACAGTGTTTAGAAACACACTGGTCATAAGCACAGTGGTCAGAAACACAGTTGTCACAAACACATTGTTCAGAACAAAATGGTCAGAAACACACTGGTCAGAATTACAGTGGTCACAAACAGAGTGGTCAGAAACACAGTGGTCAGAAACACAGTGGTCAGAAACACAGTGGTCATAAACACAGTGGTCAGAAACACAGTGGTCAGAAACTCAGTGGTCAGAAACAGTGTGGCCAGGAACACATTGGTCATAAACAAACTGGCAAGAAAGACACTGTTCAGAAACACGGTGGTCAGAAACACAGTGGTCAGAAACACGCTGGTCAGAAACACGCTAGTCAGAAACACACTGGTCAGAAACACACTGGTCTGAAATACACTGGTCAGAAACACAGTGAACAGAAACACAATGATCAGAAACACAGTGGTCAGAAAAACACTGGTCAGAAACACAGTGGTCAGAAACACCCTAGTCAGAAACACACTGGTCAGAAACACAGTGGTCAGAAACAAAGTGGTCATACACACGCTGGCCATATACACACTGGTCAGAAACACAGTGGTCAAAAACACCGTGGTCCGAAACACATTTTTCGGAAACACACGGGTCAGAAACACAGTGGTCAGAATCACAGTGGTCAGAAACACACTGGTCAGAAACACACTGGTGAGAAACACACCGGTCAGAAACACACCGGTCCAAAACGTAGTGGTCGGAAATACAGTGGTCAGAAACACAGTGGTCAGAAACACAGTGGTTAGAAACTCAGTGGTCATAAACACACTGGTCAGAAACACAGTGGTCAGAAACACAGTGGTCAAAAACACAGTGGTCAGAAACTCAGTGGTCTGAAACACAGTGGTCAGAAACACAGTGGTCAGAAACACACTGGTCAGAAACACACTGGTCAGAAACACACTGGTCAGAAACACACAAGTCAGAAACACATTGGTCAGAAACACAGCGGTCAGAAACACACTGGTCAGAAACACACTGGTCAGAAACACAGTGGCCAGAAACACACTGGTCAGAAACACACAAGTCAGAAACACATTGGTCAGAAACACAGCGGTCAGAAACACACTGGTCAGAAACACACTGGTCAGAAACACAGTGGCCAGAAACACACTGGTCAGAAAGACAGTGGTCACAAACACAGTGGTCAGACATACACTGGTTAGAAACACAGTGCTCGGAAACACACTGGTCAGAAGCACAGTGGTCTGAAACACAGTGGTCAGAAACACACTGGTCAGAAACACACTGGTCAGAAACACAGTGGTCAGGAACACACTGGTAATAAACCACTGGTCAGAAACATAGTGGTCAGAAACACACTGGTCAGAAACACGGTGGTCAGAAACACATTGGTCATAAACACACTGATCAGAAACACAGTGGTCAGAAACACCGTGGGCAGAAGCACAATGGTCAGAAACACAGTGGTAAAAAACACACTGGTCAGAAACACACCGGTCAGAAACACAGTTGTCGGAAACAAAGTGGTCATACACACGCTGGCCATATACACACTGGTCAGAAACACAGTGGTCAAAAACACTGTGGTCCGAAACCCATTGTTCAGAAACACACGGGTCAGAAACACAGTGGTCATAAACACCGTGGTCAGAAACACACTGGTCAGAAACACACTGGTCAGCAACACAGAGGTCATAAACACAGTGGTCAGAAACACAGTGGTCAGAAACACAGTGGTCAGAAACACGGTGGTCAGAAACACAGTGGTCAGAAATACAGTGGTCACAAACACCGTGGACAGTAACACACTGGTCAGAAACACAGTGGTCAGAAACACACTGGTCAGAAACACAGTGGTCAGAAACACAGTGGTCAGATACACACTGGTTCGAAACACAGTGGTCACAAGCAGAGTGGTCAGAAACACACTGGTCAGAAGCACACTGGTTAGAAACACTCTGGTCAGAAACCAACTGGTCAGAAACACGGTGGTCAGAAACACAATGGTCCGAAAAACAGTGGTCACAAACACACTAGTCAGGAACACAGTGGTCAGAAGCACAATGGTCAGAAACACGGTGGTCAGAAACGAAGTGGTCAGAAACACACTGGTCAGAAGCACACTGGTCAGAAACACAGTGGCCAGAATAACAGTGGTCATAAACACAATGGTCAGAAACACACGGGTCAGAAACACAGTGGTGAGAAGCACGCTTATCAGAAACACACTGCTCAGAAACACAGTGGTCAGAAACACGGTGGTCAGAAACACAGTGTTCAGAAACACACTGCTCAGAAACACACTGGTCAGAAACACACTCGTCAGAAACACAGTGGTCAGAAACACAATGGTCAGAAACACAGTGGTCATAAACACAGTGGTCAGAAACGTAGTGGTCAGAAACACACTAGTCAGAAACACGGTGGTCAGAAACACCCTGGTCAGAAACAGACTGGTCAGAAACAAAAATTGGTCAGAAACACACTGGTCAGAAACATAGTGGTCAGAAACACACTGGTCACAAACACACTGGTCAGAAACACAGTGGTCGGAAGCACACTGGTCAGAAATACAGTGGTGAGAAACACAGTGGTCAGAAACACAGTGGTCAGAAACACAGTGGTCATAAACACACTGGTCAGAAACACAATGGTCATATACACACTGGTCAGAAGCACACTGGTCAGAAACACATTGGTAAGAAACACAATGGTCAGAAACACACTGGTCAGAAACACACTTGTCAGAAACACACTGGTCAGAAACACGGTGGTCAGAAACACAATGTTCAGAATCACAGTGGTCAGGAACACAGTGGTCAGAAACGAAATGGTCAGAAACACAGTGGTCAGAAACACACTGGTCAGAAACACACTGGTCAGAAATAAACTGGTCACAAACACACTGGTCAGGAACACAGTGGTCAGAAACACGGTGGTGAGAAACACAGTGGTCAGAAACACACTGATCAGGAACACAGTGGTCAGGATCACACTGGTCAGAAACACAGTGGTCAGAAACACAGTGGTCTGAAACACACTGGTCAGAAACACAGCGGTCAGAGACACACTGGTCAGAACCACAGTGGTCAGAAACACAGTGGACAGAAACACAGTGGTCAGGAACACAGTGTTTAGAAACACACTGGTCATAAGCACAGTGGTCAGAAACACAGTGGTCACAAACACATTGTTCAGAAACAAAATGGTCAGAAACACACTGGTCAGAATTACAGTGGTCACAAACAGAGTGGTCAGAAACACAGTGGTCAGAAACACAGTGGTCAGAAACACAGTGGTCATAAACACAGTGGTCAGAAACACAGTGGTCAGAAACTCAGTGGTCAGAAACAGAGTGGCCAGGAACACATTGGTCATAAACAAACTGGCAAGAAAGACACTGGTCAGAAACACAGTGGTGAGAAACACACTGGTCGGAAACACAGTGGTCAGAAACACACTGGGCAGAAACACACTGGTCAGAAACGCAGTGGTTAGAAACACAGTGGTCAGAAACACGGTGGTCAGAAACACGGTGGTCAGAAACACGGTGGTCAGAAACACGGTGGTCAGAAACACGGTGGTCAGAAACACGGTGGTCAGAAACACGGTGGTCAGAAACACGGTGGTCAGAAACACGGTGGTCAGAAACACGGTGGTCAGAAACACGGTGGTCAGAAACACGGTGGTCAGAAACACGGTGGTCAGAAACACGGTGGTCAGAAACACGGTGGTCAGAAACACGGTGGTCAGAAACACGGTGGTCAGAAACACGGTGGTCAGAAACACGGTGGTCAGAAACACGGTGGTCAGAAACACGGTGGTCAGAAACACGGTGGTCAGAAACACGGTGGTCAGAAACACGGTGGTCAGAAACACGGTGGTCAGAAACACGGTGGTCAGAAACACGGTGGTCAGAAACACGGTGGTCAGAAACACGGTGGTCAGAAACACGGTGGTCAGAAACACGGTGGTCAGAAACACGGTGGTCAGAAACACGGTGGTCAGAAACACGGTGGTCAGAAACACGGTGGTCAGAAACACGGTGGTCAGAAACACGGTGGTCAGAAACACGGTGGTCAGAAACACGGTGGTCAGAAACACGGTGGTCAGAAACACGGTGGTCAGAAACACGGTGGTCAGAAACACGGTGGTCAGAAACACGGTGGTCAGAAACACGGTGGTCAGAAACACGGTGGTCAGAAACACGGTGGTCAGAAACACGGTGGTCAGAAACACGGTGGTCAGAAACACGGTGGTCAGAAACACGGTGGTCAGAAACACGGTGGTCAGAAACACGGTGGTCAGAAACACGGTGGTCAGAAACACGGTGGTCAGAAACACGGTGGTCAGAAACACGGTGGTCAGAAACACGGTGGTCAGAAACACGGTGGTCAGAAACACGGTGGTCAGAAACACGGTGGTCAGAAACACGGTGGTCAGAAACACGGTGGTCAGAAACACGGTGGTCAGAAACACGGTGGTCAGAAACACGGTGGTCAGAAACACGGTGGTCAGAAACACGGTGGTCAGAAACACGGTGGTCAGAAACACGGTGGTCAGAAACACGGTGGTCAGAAACACGGTGGTCAGAAACACGGTGGTCAGAAACACGGTGGTCAGAAACACGGTGGTCAGAAACACGGTGGTCAGAAACACGGTGGTCAGAAACACGGTGGTCAGAAACACGGTGGTCAGAAACACGGTGGTCAGAAACACGGTGGTCAGAAACACGGTGGTCAGAAACACGGTGGTCAGAAACACGGTGGTCAGAAACACGGTGGTCAGAAACACGGTGGTCAGAAACACGGTGGTCAGAAACACGGTGGTCAGAAACACGGTGGTCAGAAACACGGTGGTCAGAAACACGGTGGTCAGAAACACGGTGGTCAGAAACACGGTGGTCAGAAACACGGTGGTCAGAAACACGGTGGTCAGAAACACGGTGGTCAGAAACACGGTGGTCAGAAACACGGTGGTCAGAAACACGGTGGTCAGAAACACGGTGGTCAGAAACACGGTGGTCAGAAACACGGTGGTCAGAAACACGGTGGTCAGAAACACGGTGGTCAGAAACACGGTGGTCAGAAACACGGTGGTCAGAAACACGGTGGTCAGAAACACGGTGGTCAGAAACACGGTGGTCAGAAACACGGTGGTCAGAAACACGGTGGTCAGAAACACGGTGGTCAGAAACACGGTGGTCAGAAACACGGTGGTCAGAAACACGGTGGTCAGAAACACGGTGGTCAGAAACACGGTGGTCAGAAACACGGTGGTCAGAAACACGGTGGTCAGAAACACGGTGGTCAGAAACACGGTGGTCAGAAACACGGTGGTCAGAAACACGGTGGTCAGAAACACGGTGGTCAGAAACACGGTGGTCAGAAACACGGTGGTCAGAAACACGGTGGTCAGAAACACGGTGGTCAGAAACACGGTGGTCAGAAACACGGTGGTCAGAAACACGGTGGTCAGAAACACGGTGGTCAGAAACACGGTGGTCAGAAACACGGTGGTCAGAAACACGGTGGTCAGAAACACGGTGGTCAGAAACACGGTGGTCAGAAACACGGTGGTCAGAAACACGGTGGTCAGAAACACGGTGGTCAGAAACACGGTGGTCAGAAACACGGTGGTCAGAAACACGGTGGTCAGAAACACGGTGGTCAGAAACACGGTGGTCAGAAACACGGTGGTCAGAAACACGGTGGTCAGAAACACGGTGGTCAGAAACACGGTGGTCAGAAACACGGTGGTCAGAAACACGGTGGTCAGAAACACGGTGGTCAGAAACACGGTGGTCAGAAACACGGTGGTCAGAAACACGGTGGTCAGAAACACGGTGGTCAGAAACACGGTGGTCAGAAACACGGTGGTCAGAAACACGGTGGTCAGAAACACGGTGGTCAGAAACACGGTGGTCAGAAACACGGTGGTCAGAAACACGGTGGTCAGAAACACGGTGGTCAGAAACACGGTGGTCAGAAACACGGTGGTCAGAAACACGGTGGTCAGAAACACGGTGGTCAGAAACACGGTGGTCAGAAACACGGTGGTCAGAAACACGGTGGTCAGAAACACGGTGGTCAGAAACACGGTGGTCAGAAACACGGTGGTCAGAAACACGGTGGTCAGAAACACGGTGGTCAGAAACACGGTGGTCAGAAACACGGTGGTCAGAAACACGGTGGTCAGAAACACGGTGGTCAGAAACACGGTGGTCAGAAACACGGTGGTCAGAAACACGGTGGTCAGAAACACGGTGGTCAGAAACACGGTGGTCAGAAACACGGTGGTCAGAAACACGGTGGTCAGAAACACGGTGGTCAGAAACACGGTGGTCAGAAACACGGTGGTCAGAAACACGGTGGTCAGAAACACGGTGGTCAGAAACACGGTGGTCAGAAACACGGTGGTCAGAAACACGGTGGTCAGAAACACGGTGGTCAGAAACACGGTGGTCAGAAACACGGTGGTCAGAAACACGGTGGTCAGAAACACGGTGGTCAGAAACACGGTGGTCAGAAACACGGTGGTCAGAAACACGGTGGTCAGAAACACGGTGGTCAGAAACACGGTGGTCAGAAACACGGTGGTCAGAAACACGGTGGTCAGAAACACGGTGGTCAGAAACACGGTGGTCAGAAACACGGTGGTCAGAAACACGGTGGTCAGAAACACGGTGGTCAGAAACACGGTGGTCAGAAACACGGTGGTCAGAAACACGGTGGTCAGAAACACGGTGGTCAGAAACACGGTGGTCAGAAACACGGTGGTCAGAAACACGGTGGTCAGAAACACGGTGGTCAGAAACACGGTGGTCAGAAACACGGTGGTCAGAAACACGGTGGTCAGAAACACGGTGGTCAGAAACACGGTGGTCAGAAACACGGTGGTCAGAAACACGGTGGTCAGAAACACGGTGGTCAGAAACACGGTGGTCAGAAACACGGTGGTCAGAAACACGGTGGTCAGAAACACGGTGGTCAGAAACACGGTGGTCAGAAACACAGTGGTCAGAAACACAGTGGTCAGGAACACACTGGTCAGAAACACAGTGGTCAGAAACACAGTGGTCACAAACACAGTGGTGAGAAACACACTGGTCGGAAACACAGTGGTCATACACACAATGGTCCGAAACACAGTGGTAAGAAACACACTGGTCAGAAGCACAGTAGTCAGAAACACAGTGGTCAGAAACACACTGTTCAGAAACACAATGGTCAGAAACACACTGGTCAGAAACACAGTGGCCAGAAACACACTGGTCAGAAAGACTGTGATCAGAAACACACTGGTCAGAAACACACTTGTCAGAAACACAGTGGTCAGAAACACACTGGTCAGAAACACAGTGGTCAGAAACACACTGGTCAGAAACACACTGGTCAGAAACACTGTGGTCAGAAACACACATGCCAGAAATACAGTGGTCTGAAACACAGTGGTCAAAAACACAGTGGTCCGAAACACAGTGGTCAGAAACGCAGTGGTCAGAAACACCGTGGGCAGAAGCACAATGGTCAGAAACACAGTGGTCCGAAACACAGTGGTCAGAAACGCAGTGGTCAGAAACACCGTGGGCAGAAGCACAATGGTCAGAAACACAGTGGTCCGAAACACAGTGGTCAGAAACGCAGTGGTCAGAAACACCGTGGGCAGAAGCACAATGGTCAGAAACACAGTGGTCCGAAACACAGTGGTCAGAAACGCAGTGGTCAGAAACACCGTGGGCAGAAGCACAATGGTCAGAAACACAGTGGTCCGAAACACAGTGGTCAGAAACGCAGTGGTCAGAAACACCGTGGGCAGAAGCACAATGGTCAGAAACACAGTGGTCCGAAACACAGTGGTCAGAAACGCAGTGGTCAGAAACACCGTGGGCAGAAGCACAATGGTCAGAAACACAGTGGTCCGAAACACAGTGGTCAGAAACGCAGTGGTCAGAAACACCGTGGGCAGAAGCACAATGGTCAGAAACACAGTGGTCCGAAACACAGTGGTCAGAAACGCAGTGGTCAGAAACACCGTGGGCAGAAGCACAATGGTCAGAAACACAGTGGTCCGAAACACAGTGGTCAGAAACGCAGTGGTCAGAAACACCGTGGGCAGAAGCACAATGGTCAGAAACACAGTGGTCCGAAACACAGTGGTCAGAAACGCAGTGGTCAGAAACACCGTGGGCAGAAGCACAATGGTCAGAAACACAGTGGTCCGAAACACAGTGGTCAGAAACGCAGTGGTCAGAAACACCGTGGGCAGAAGCACAATGGTCAGAAACACAGTGGTCCGAAACACAGTGGTCAGAAACGCAGTGGTCAGAAACACCGTGGGCAGAAGCACAATGGTCAGAAACACAGTGGTCCGAAACACAGTGGTCAGAAACGCAGTGGTCAGAAACACCGTGGGCAGAAGCACAATGGTCAGAAACACAGTGGTCCGAAACACAGTGGTCAGAAACGCAGTGGTCAGAAACACACTAGTCAGAAAGTCACTGGTCAGAAACACAGTGGTCAGAAACACTCTGGTCAGAAACACAATGGTCACAAACACAGTGGTAAGAATAACAGTGGTCAGAAACACACTGGTCAGAAACACGTTGGTCAGAAACACACTTGTCAGAAACACACTGGTCTGAAATACACTGGTCAGAAACACAGTAGTCAGAAACGCAATGGTCAGAAACACAGTGGTCTGAAACGCTCTGGTCAGAAACACACTGGTCAGAAACACATTGGTCAGAAACAAAGTGGTCATACACACGCTGGCCATATACACACTGGTCAGAAACACAGTGGTCAAAAACACTGTGGTCCGGAACACATTGTTCGGAAACACACGGGTCAGAAACACAGCGGTCAGAAATACCGTGGTCAGAAACACAATGGTCAGAAACACACTGGTCAGAAACACACCGGTCAGAAACACACTGGTCAGAAACACAGTGGTCAGAAATACAGTGGTCAGAAACACAGTGGTCATAAACACACTGGTCAGAAACACACCGGTCAAAAACGCAGTGGTCAGAAATACAGTGGTCAGAAACACAGTGGTCATAAACACACTGGTCAGAAACACACCGGTCAAAAACGCAGTGGTCAGAAATACAGTGGTCAGAAACACAGTGGTCATAAACACACTGGTCAGAAACACACCGGTCAAAAACGCAGTGGTCAGAAATACAGTGGTCAGAAACACAGTGGTCATAAACACACTGGTCAGAAACACAGTGGTCATAAACACAGTGGTCAGAAACACAGCGGTCAGAAACACAGTGGTCAGAAACACAGTGGTTAGAAACACAGCGGTTAGAAACACACTGGTCAGAAACACACCGGTCAGAAACACAGTGGCCAGAAACTCACTGGTCAGAAAGACAATGGTCAGAAACACTGTGGTCGGACATACACTGGTTAGAAACACAGTGCTCGGAAACACACTGGTCAGAAGCACAGTGGTCAGAGACACAGTGGTCAGCAACACACTGGTCAGAAACACACTGTTCAGAAATGCTGTGGTCAGAAACACAGTGGTCAGAAACACACTTGTCAGAAACACACTGGTCAGAAACACAGTGGTCAGAAACACAGTGGTAATGAACACACTGGTCAGAAACATAGTGGTCAGAAACATACTGGTCAGAAACACGGTGGTCAGAAACAAAGTGGTCATAAACACACTGATCAGAAACACAGTGGTCAGAAACACAGCGGGCAGAAGCACAGTGGTCAGAAACACAGTGGTCCGAAACACACTGGACAGAAACAAACTGGTCAGAAACGCAGTGGTCAGAAACACACTGGTCAGAAACACACTGGTCAGAAATACACTGGTCAGAAACACACTGGTCAGAAACACAATGGTCAGAAACACAGTGGTCAGAAACGCTCTGGTCAGAAACACACTGGTCAGAACCACAGTGGTCAGAAACACACTGGTTAGAAACACAGTGGTCAGAAACACGCTGGCCATATACACACTGGTCAGAAACACAGTGGTCAGACATACACTGGTTAGAAACACAGTGCTCGGAAACACACTGGTCAGAAACACACGGGTCAGAAACGCAGTGGTCAGAAACACCGTGGTCAGAAACACACTGGTCAGAACCACAGTGGTCAGAAACACACTGGTTAGAAACACAGTGGTCAGAAACACGCTGGCCATATACACACTGGTCAGAAACACAGTGGTCAGACATACACTGGTTAGAAACACAGTGCTCGGAAACACACTGGTCAGAAACACACGGGTCAGAAACGCAGTGGTCAGAAACACCGTGGTCAGAAACACACTGGTCAGAACCACAGTGGTCAGAAACACACTGGTTAGAAACACAGTGGTCAGAAACACGCTGGCCATATACACACTGGTCAGAAACACAGTGGTCAGACATACACTGGTTAGAAACACAGTGCTCGGAAACACACTGGTCAGAAACACACGGGTCAGAAACGCAGTGGTCAGAAACACCGTGGTCAGAAACACACTGGTCAGAACCACAGTGGTCAGAAACACACTGGTTAGAAACACAGTGGTCAGAAACACGCTGGCCATATACACACTGGTCAGAAACACAGTGGTCAGACATACACTGGTTAGAAACACAGTGCTCGGAAACACACTGGTCAGAAACACACGGGTCAGAAACGCAGTGGTCAGAAACACCGTGGTCAGAAACACACTGGTCAGAACCACAGTGGTCAGAAACACACTGGTTAGAAACACAGTGGTCAGAAACACGCTGGCCATATACACACTGGTCAGAAACACAGTGGTCAGACATACACTGGTTAGAAACACAGTGCTCGGAAACACACTGGTCAGAAACACACGGGTCAGAAACGCAGTGGTCAGAAACACCGTGGTCAGAAACACACTGGTCAGAACCACAGTGGTCAGAAACACACTGGTTAGAAACACAGTGGTCAGAAACACGCTGGCCATATACACACTGGTCAGAAACACAGTGGTCAGACATACACTGGTTAGAAACACAGTGCTCGGAAACACACTGGTCAGAAACACACGGGTCAGAAACGCAGTGGTCAGAAACACCGTGGTCAGAAACACACTGGTCAGAACCACAGTGGTCAGAAACACACTGGTTAGAAACACAGTGGTCAGAAACACGCTGGCCATATACACACTGGTCAGAAACACAGTGGTCAGACATACACTGGTTAGAAACACAGTGCTCGGAAACACACTGGTCAGAAACACACGGGTCAGAAACGCAGTGGTCAGAAACACCGTGGTCAGAAACACACTGGTCAGAACCACAGTGGTCAGAAACACACTGGTTAGAAACACAGTGGTCAGAAACACGCTGGCCATATACACACTGGTCAGAAACACAGTGGTCAGACATACACTGGTTAGAAACACAGTGCTCGGAAACACACTGGTCAGAAACACACGGGTCAGAAACGCAGTGGTCAGAAACACCGTGGTCAGAAACACACTGGTCAGAACCACAGTGGTCAGAAACACACTGGTTAGAAACACAGTGGTCAGAAACACGCTGGCCATATACACACTGGTCAGAAACACAGTGGTCAGACATACACTGGTTAGAAACACAGTGCTCGGAAACACACTGGTCAGAAACACACGGGTCAGAAACGCAGTGGTCAGAAACACCGTGGTCAGAAACACACTGGTCAGAACCACAGTGGTCAGAAACACACTGGTTAGAAACACAGTGGTCAGAAACACGCTGGCCATATACACACTGGTCAGAAACACAGTGGTCAGACATACACTGGTTAGAAACACAGTGCTCGGAAACACACTGGTCAGAAACACACGGGTCAGAAACGCAGTGGTCAGAAACACCGTGGTCAGAAACACACTGGTCAGAACCACAGTGGTCAGAAACACACTGGTTAGAAACACAGTGGTCAGAAACACGCTGGCCATATACACACTGGTCAGAAACACAGTGGTCAGACATACACTGGTTAGAAACACAGTGCTCGGAAACACACTGGTCAGAAACACACGGGTCAGAAACGCAGTGGTCAGAAACACCGTGGTCAGAAACACACTGGTCAGAACCACAGTGGTCAGAAACACACTGGTTAGAAACACAGTGGTCAGAAACACGCTGGCCATATACACACTGGTCAGAAACACAGTGGTCAGACATACACTGGTTAGAAACACAGTGCTCGGAAACACACTGGTCAGAAACACACGGGTCAGAAACGCAGTGGTCAGAAACACCGTGGTCAGAAACACACTGGTCAGAACCACAGTGGTCAGAAACACACTGGTTAGAAACACAGTGGTCAGAAACACGCTGGCCATATACACACTGGTCAGAAACACAGTGGTCAGACATACACTGGTTAGAAACACAGTGCTCGGAAACACACTGGTCAGAAACACACGGGTCAGAAACGCAGTGGTCAGAAACACCGTGGTCAGAAACACACTGGTCAGAACCACAGTGGTCAGAAACACACTGGTTAGAAACACAGTGGTCAGAAACACGCTGGCCATATACACACTGGTCAGAAACACAGTGGTCAGAAACACACTGGTCAGAAACACACTAGTCAGAAACACAGTGGTCAGAAACACAGTGGTCAGAAACACAGTGGTCAGAAACACAGTGGTCAGTAACACAGTGGTCAGAAACACAATGGTCAGAAACACAGTTGTCAGAAACACACTGGTCAGAAACACAGTGGTCAGAAACACAGTGGTCAGAAATACTGTGGTCAGAAACACAGTGGTCAGAAACACACTGGTTGGAAACACAGTGGACAGAAACACACGGGTCAGATACACAGTTGCAGAAAAGCAGTGGTCAGAAGCAATGTTGTCTGAAACACAGTGGTGAGAAATACGGTGGTCAGAAACACAGTGGTCAGAAACACAGTGGTCAGAAACACAGTGGTCAGAAACACAGTGGTCAGAAACACAGTTGTCAGAAACACACTGGTCAGAAACACAGTGGTCATAAACACAGTGGTCAGAAACACAGTGGTCAGAAATGCAGTGGTCAGAAACACTGTGGTCAGAAACACAGTGGTCAGAAACACAGTGGTCAGAAACACAGTGGTCAGAAACACGGTGGTCAGAAACACAGTGGTCAGAAACACAGTGGTCAGAAACACAGTGGTCAGAAATACAGTGGTCAGAAACACAGTGGTCAGAAACACTGTGGTCAGAAACACAGTGGTCAGAAACACAGTGGTCAGAAACACAGTGGTCAGAAACACAGTGGTCAGAAACACAGTGGTCAGAAACACAGTGGTCAGAAACACAGTGGTCAGAAACACAGTGTTCAGAAACACAGTGGTCAGAAACACACTGGTCAGAAACAAAGTGGTCAGAAACACAGTGGTCATAGACACAGTGGTCACAAACACACTGGTCAGAAACAAAATGGTCAGAAGCACAGTGGTCAGAAACACAGTGGTCAGAAACGAAGTGGTCAGAAACACACTGTTCAGAAGCACACTGGTCATAAACACAGTGGTCAGAAACACAGCGGTCATAAACACACTGGTCAGAAACACAGTGGTCAGAAACACAGTGGTCAGAAACAGACTGGTTATAAAGACAGTGGTCAGAAACACACTGGTCATAAACACAGTGGTCAGAAACACACTGGTCAGAAACACACTGGTCAGAAACACACTGGTCAGAAACACAGTGGTCAGAAACACACTGGTCATAAACACAGTGGTCAGAAACACACTGGTCAGAAACACACTGGTCAGAAACACACTGGTCAGAAACACAGTGGTCAGAAACACATTGGTCACAAACACAGTGGTCAGAAACACGGTGGTCAGAAACACACTGGTCAGAAACACAGTGGTCAGAAACACACTGGTCAGAAACACACTAGTCAGCAACACAGTGGTCAGAAACACAATGGTAAGAAACACACTGGTCAGAAACACAGTGGTCAGACACACACTGGTCAGAAACACACCGGTCATAACCACAGTGGTCAAAAACACTGTTGTCAGAAACACAGTGGTAAAAAACATGGTATTCAGAAAGACACTGGTCAGAAACACACTGGTCAAAAACACAGTGGTCAGAAACACACTTGTCAGAAACACAGTGGTCAGAAACACACTGGTCAGAAACACAGTGGTCAGAAACACACTGGTCACAAACACAGTGGTCAGAAACATAGTGGTCAGAAACACAGTGGTCAAAAACATGGTATTCAGAAAGACACTGGTCAGAAACACACTGGTCAAAAACACAGTGGTCAGAAACACACTTGTCAGAAACACAGTGGTCAGAAACACACTGGTCAGAAACACAGTGGTCAGAAACACACTGGTCATAAACACACTGGTCAGAAACACAGTGGTCAGAAACACAGTGGTTAGAAACACACTGGTCAGGAACACACTTGTCAGAAAACCAGTGGTCACAAACACAGTGGTCAGAAACAAAGTGGTCAGAAACACACTGGTCAGAAACACACTGGTCAGAAACACAGTGGTGAGAGACACACTGGTCCGAAACACACTGCTCAGAAACACAGTGGTCAGAAACACGGTGGTCAGAAACAAAGTGTTCAGAAACACACTGCTCAAAAACACACTGGTCAGAAACACACTTGTCAGAAACACAGTGGTCAGAAACACAATGGTCAGAAACACAGTGGTCATAAACACAGTGGTCAGAAACATAGTGGTCAGAAACACACTGGTCAGAAACACGGTGGTCAGAAACACCCTGGTCAGAAACACACTGGTCGGAAACACAGTGGACAGAAACACACTGGTCAGAAACACTCTGGTGAGGAACACAGTGATTAGAAACACACTGGTCAGAAGTACTGTGGTCAGAACCACAGTGGTCAGAAACACAGTGGTCAGAAGCACGGTGGTCATAAACACACTGGTCAGAAACACAGTGGTCATAAACACAATGGTCAGAAACACAGTGGTCAGAAACACAGTGGTAAGAAACACAATGGTCAGACACACACTCGTCAGAAACACTCTGGTCAGAAACACAGCGGTCAGAAACACAGTGGTCAGAAACACAGTGTTCAGAAGCACAGTGGTCAGAAACAAAGTGGTCAGACCGCAATGGTCAGGAACACAGTGGTCAGAAACACACTGGTCAGAAACACTCTGGTCAAAAATAATCTGGTCACACACACACTGGTCAGAAACACATTGGTCAGAAACACGGTGGTCATAAACACAGTGGTCACAAACACACTGGTCAGAAACACGGAGGTCAGAAACACACTGGTCAGAAACACAATGGTCAAAAACACAGTGGTCCGAAACACACTGGTCACAAACACAGCGGTCAGAAACACACTGGTCAGAACCACAGTAGTCATAAACACAGTGGACAGAAGCACAGTGGTCAGGAACATAGTGTTCAGAAACACACCGGTTGGAAGCACAGTGGTCAGAAACACAGTGGTCACAAACACACTGGTCAGAAACACAATGGTCATAAACACACTGGTCAGAAATACCGTGGTTAGAAACACGGCGGTCAGAAAAACAGTGGTCAGAAACACAGTGGTCAGAAACACAGTGGTCAAAAACACAGTGGTCAGAAACACAGTGGTCAGAAACTCAGTGGTCAGAAACAGAGTGGTCAGGAACACATTGGCCAGAAACAAACTGCTCAGAAACACACTGGTCAGAAACACAGTGGTCAGAAACACTCTGGTAAGAAACACAATGGTCAGAAACACAGTGGTCAGAAACACAGTGGTCAGAAACACACTGGTCAGAAGACTGGTCAGGAACACACTGGTCAGAAACAAACTGGTCTGAAATACACTGGTCAGAAACACAGTGGTCAGAAACACAATGGTCAGAAACACACAGGACAGAAACACACTGGTCCGAAACACAGTGGTCAGAAACACACTGGTCAGAAACACACTGGTCAGAAACATAGTGGTCTGAATTACTCTGGTAAGAAACACAGTGGTCAGAAACACAGTAGTCAAAAACACAATGGTCAGAAACTCACCGGTGAGAAACACAGTGGTCAGAAACACACTGGTAAGAAAAACATTGGTCAGAAACACAGTATTCAGGAACACACTGGTAAGAAACACAGTGGTCAGAAACACAGTGGTCAGAAACACACTGGTCAGAAACACCTTGGTCAGAAACACAGTGGTCAGAAAAACACTTGTCAGAAACACAGTGGTCAGAAAAACACTTGTCAGAAACACACTACTCAGAAACACAATGGTCAGAACCACAGTGAAGAAACACAGTGGTAAGAAACACAATAGTCAGAAACACAGCGGTCATAGACACACTGGTCAGAAACACGTTGGTCAGAAACACAGTGGTGAGAAACACATTGGTCACAAACACAGTTGTTAGAAACACATTGGTCAGAAACACAGTGGTCAGAAAGACAGTGGTCAGAAAAACACTGGTCAGGATTACAGTGGTCAAAAACACACTGTCAAAAACACAGTGGTCAGAAACACACTGGTCAGACACACACTGGTCGGAAAGACAGTGGTCAGAAACACACTGGTCAGAAACACGTTGGTCAGAAACACAGTGGTGAGAAACACATTGGTCAGAAACACACTGGTCAGAAACACACTGGTCATAAACACACTAGTCCGAAACACAGTGGTCAAAAAGACACTGGTCAGGAACACACTGGTCAGAAATGCACTGGTCAGAAACACACTGGTCAGAAACACACTGGTAAGAAACACAGTGGTCAGAAACACACTGGTCAGAAACACAGTGGTCAAAAAGACACTGGTCAGGAACACACTGGTCAGAAATGCACTGGTCAGAAACACACTGGTCAGAAACACACTGGTAAGAAACACAGTGGTCAGAAACACACTGGTCAGAAACATAGTGGTCAGAAACACAGTGGTCAGAAACACAGCGGTCAGAAACACAGTGGTCAGAAACACATTGGTCATAAACACACTGGTCAGAAACACAGTGGTCCGAAACTCACTGGTCAGAAACACGGTGGTCAGGAACACACTAGTCATAAACACAGTGGTCAGAAACACACAGGTCAGAAACACAGTGGTCAGAAACACAGTGCTCAGAAACACACTGGTCAGAAACACAGTGGTCAGAAACACA
>SZWC01002249.1:66196-87943 GCA_023375785.1 Penium margaritaceum
TGGTCAGAAACACACTGGTCAGAAACACAGTTGTCGGAAACAAAGTGGTCATACACACGCTGGCCATATACACACTGGTCAGAAAACAGTGGTCAAAAACACTGTGGTCTGAAACACATTGTTCAGAAACACACGGGTCAGAAACACAGTGGTCAGAAACACCGTGGTCAGAAACATACTGGTCAGAAACAAACTGGTCAGAAACACACCGGTCAGAAACACACCGGTCAAAAACACAGTGTTCAGAAATACAGTGGTCAGAAACACAGTGGTCAGAAACACAGTGGTCAGAAACATAGTGGTCAGAAACACACCGGTCAGAAACACACCGGTCAAAAACACAGTGTTCAGAAATACAGTGGTCAGAAACACAGTGGTCAGAAACACAGTGGTCAGAAACATAGTGGTCATAATCACACTGGTCAGAAACACAGTGGTCAGAAACACACTGGTCAAAAACACACTGGTCGGAAACACTGTGGTCAGAAACACAGTGGTCAGAAACACACTGGTCAGAAACACTGTGGTCAGAAACACACATGTCATAAATACAGTGTTTTGAAACACAGTGGTCAGAAACACAGTGGTCAGGAACACACTGGTCAGAAACACAGTGGTCACAAACACAGTGGTGTGAAACACACTGGTCGGAAACACAGTGGTCATAAACACAATGGTCCGAAACACAGTGGTAAGAAACACACTGGTCAGAAGCACAGTAGTCAGAAACACAGTGGTCAGAAACACAGTGGTAAGAAACACACTGGTCAGAAGCACAGTAGTCAGAAACACAGTGGTCAGAAACACACTGTTCAGAAACACACTGGTCAGAAACACACTGGTCAGAAAGACAGTGGTCAGAAACATAGTGGTCGGACATACACTGGTTAGAAACACAGTGCTTGGAAACACACTGGTCAGAAGCACAGTGGTCGGAAACACAGTGGTCAGAAACACACTGGTCAGAAACACACTGGTCAGAAACGCAGTGGTCAGAAACACGGTGGTCAGAAACACAGTTGTCAGAAACACACTGGTCAGAAACACAGTGGTCAGAAACACAGTGGTCAGAAACACAGTGGTAATAAACACACTGGTCAGAAACATAGTGGTCAGAAACACACTGGTCAGAAACACAGTGGTCAGAAACACAGTGGTCAGAAACACAGTTGTCAGAAACACACTGGTCAGAAACACAGTGGTCAGAAACACAGTGGTCAGAAACACAGTGGTAATAAACACACTGGTCAGAAACATAGTGGTCAGAAACACACTGGTCAGAGACACGGTGGTATGAAACACAGTGGTCATAAACACACTGGTCAGAAACACACTGGTCAGAAACACAGTGGTCAGAAACACACTGGTCAGAAACACAGTTGTCGGAAACAAAGTGGTCATACACACGCTGGCCATATACACACTGCTCAGAAACACAGTGGTCAAAAACACTGTGGTCCGAAACACATTGTTCGGAAACACACGGGTCAGAAACCTAGTGGTCAGAAACACCGTGGTCAGAAACACACTGGTCAGAAACACACTGGTCAGAAACACACCGGTCAGAAACACACCGGTAAAAAACACAGTGTTCAGAAATACAGTGGTCAGAAACACAGTGGTCAGAAACACAGTGGTCAGAAACATAGTGGTCAAAAACACGCTGGTCACAAATACAGTGGTCAGAAACACACTGGTCAGAAACACACTAGTCAGAAACACACTGGTCAGAAACACACTGGTCAGAAATACTTTGGTCTGAAACACAGTGGTCAGAAACACAGTGGTCAGAAACACACTGGTCAGAAACACAGTGGTCAGAAACACAGTGGTCACAAACACGGTGGTCAGAAACACAATGGTCGGAAACACAGTGGTCATAAACACAATGGTCCAAAACACAGTGGTCAGAAACACACCTGTCAGAAGCATAGTAGTCAGAAACACAGTGGTCAGAAACACACTGTTCAGAAACACAGTGGTCAGAAACACACTGGTCAGAAACACACTCGTCATAATCACAGTGGTCAGAAACACAATGGTCAGAAACACAGTGGTCATAAACACAGTGGTCAGAACCATAGTGGTCAGAAACACACTGGTCAGAAACACAATGGTCAGAAACACCCTTGTCAGAAACACACTGGTCAGAAACACAGTGGTCAGAAACACACTAGTCAGAAACACAGTGGTCAGAAACACAGTGGTCAGAAACACACTGATCAGAAACACAGTGGTCACAAACACAGTGGTCAGAAATTCAATGGTCAGAAACACAGTGGTCAGAAACACAGTGGTTAGAAACACAGTGGTTATCAACACACTGGTCAGAAACATAGTGGTCAGAAACACAATGGTCAGAAACACACTCGTCAAACACACATTGGTAAGAAACACAATGTTCAGAAACACACTGGTCAGAAACACACTGGTCAGAAACACAGTGGTCAGAAACACAGTGGTCAGAAACACAGTGGTCAGAAACACAGTGGTCAGAAACACAGAGGTCAGAAACACAATGGTCAGAAACACAGTGGTCAGAAACACACTGGTCAGAAACACAGTGGTCAGAAACACAGTGGTCAGAAACACAGAGGTCAGAAACACAATGGTCAGAAACACAGTGGTCAGAAACACACTGGTCAGAAACACAGTGGTCAGAAACACAGTGGTCAGAAATACAGTGGTCAGAAACACAGTGGTCAGAAACACACTGGTTGGAAACACAGTGGACAGAAACACACGGGTCAGATACACAGTTGCAGAAAAGCAGGGGTCAGAAGCAATGTTGTGAGAAACACAGTGGTCAGAAATACAGTGGTCAGAAACACAGTGGTCAGAAACACACTGGTCAGAAACACACTGGTCAGAAACACAGTGGTCAGAAACACAGTGGTCAGAAACACAGTGGTCAGAAACATAGTGGTCAGAAACACTGTGGTCACAAAAACAGTGGTGAGAAACACACTGGTCGGAAACACAGTGCTCATAAACACAATGGTCCGAAACACAGTGGTAAGAAACACACTGGTCAGAAGCACAGTGGTCAGAAACACAGTGGTCAGAAACACACTGTTCAGAAACACACTGGTCAGAAACACACTGGTCAGAAACACAGTGGCCAGAAACACACTGGTCAGAAAGACAGTGGTCAGAAACACAGTGGTCGGACATACACTGGTTAGAAACACAGTGCTTGGAAACACACTGGTCAGAAACACACTGGTCAGAAACACAGTGGTAAGAAACACACTGGTCAGAAGCACAGTGGTCAGAAACACAGTGGTCAGAAACACACTGGTCAGAAACACACTGGTCAGAAACGCAGTGGTCAGAAACACAGTGGTCAGAAACACAGTTGTCAGAAACACACTGGTCAGAAACACACTGGTCAGAAACACGCTGGTCAGAAACACACTGGTCAGAAACACACTGGTCAGAAACACAGTGGTCAGAAACACACTGGTCAGAAACACAGTTGTCGGAAACAAAGTGGTCATACACACGCTGGCCATATACACACTGCTCAGAAACACAGTGGTCAAAAACACTGTGGTCCGAAACACATTGTTCGGAAACACACGGGTCAGAAACCTAGTGGTCAGAAACACCGTGGTCAGAAACACACTGGTCAGAAACACACCGGTCAAAAACACAGTGTTCAGAAATTCAGTGGTCAGAAACACAGTGGTCAGAAACACAGTGGTCAGAAACATAGTGGTCATAAACACACTGGTCAGAAACACAGTGGTCAGAAACACACTGGTCAGAAACACACTGGTCAGAAACACAGTGGTCACAAACACAGTGGTCAGAAACACACTGGTCAGAAACACAGTGGTCAGAAACACACTGGTCAGAAACACAGTGGTCAGAAACACACTGGTCAGAAACACACTGGTCAGAAACACTGTGGTCAGAAACACACATGTCAGAAATACAGTGGTTTTAAACACAGTGGTCAGAAATACAGTGGTCAGAAACACACTGGTCAGAAACACAGTGGTCAGAAACACAGTGGTCACAAACACTGTGGTCAGAAACACAATGGTCGGAAACACAGTGGTCATAAAGACAATGGTTTAAAACACAGTGGTCAGAAACACACCTGTCAGAAGCATAGTAGTCAGAAACACAGTGGTCAGAAACACACTGGTCAGAAACACACTCGTCATAATCACAGTGGTCAGAAACACAATGGTCAGAAACACAGTGGTCATAAAAACAGTGGTCAGAACCATAGTGGTCAGAAACACACTGGTCAGAAACACAGTGGTCATAAACAACCTTGTCAGAAACACACTGGTCAGAAACACAATGGTCAGAAACACACTGGTCAGAAACACAGTGGTCAGAAACACAGTGGTCAGAAACACACTGATCAGAAACACAGTGGTCAGAAACACAGTGGTCATAAATTCAATGGTCAGAAACACAGTGGTCAGAAACACAGTGGTTAGAAACACAGTGGTCATCAACACACTGGTCATAATCACAGTGGTCAGAAACACAATGGTCAGAAACACAGTGGTCATAAACACAGTGGTCAGAACCATAGTGGTCAGAAACACACCGGTCAGAAACACAGTGGTCATAAACACAGTGGTCAGAACCATAGTGGTCAGAAACACACCGGTCAGAAACACAGTGGTCATAAACACAGTGGTCAGAACCATAGTGGTCAGAAACACACCGGTCAGAAACACAGTGGTCATAAACACAGTGGTCAGAACCATAGTGGTCAGAAACACACCGGTCAGAAACACAGTGGTCATAAACACAGTGGTCAGAACCATAGTGGTCAGAAACACACCGGTCAGAAACACAGTGGTCATAAACACAGTGGTCAGAACCATAGTGGTCAGAAACACACCGGTCAGAAACACAGTGGTCATAAACACAGTGGTCAGAACCATAGTGGTCAGAAACACACCGGTCAGAAACACAGTGGTCATAAACACAGTGGTCAGAACCATAGTGGTCAGAAACACACCGGTCAGAAACACAGTGGTCATAAACACAGTGGTCAGAACCATAGTGGTCAGAAACACACCGGTCAGAAACACAGTGGTCATAAACACAGTGGTCAGAACCATAGTGGTCAGAAACACACCGGTCAGAAACACAGTGGTCATAAACACAGTGGTCAGAACCATAGTGGTCAGAAACACACCGGTCAGAAACACAGTGGTCATAAACACAGTGGTCAGAACCATAGTGGTCAGAAACACACCGGTCAGAAACACAGTGGTCATAAACACAGTGGTCAGAACCATAGTGGTCAGAAACACACCGGTCAGAAACACAGTGGTCATAAACACAGTGGTCAGAAACACAGTGGTCAGAAACACAGTGGTCAGAAACACAGTGGTCAGAAACACACTGGTCAGAAACACACTGGTCAGAAACACAGTGGTCAGAAACACAGTGGTCAGAAACACACTGGTCAGAAACACAGTTGTCGGAAACAAAGTGGTCATACTCACGCTGGCCATATACACACTGCTCAGAAACACAGTGGTCAAAAACACTGTGGTCCGAAACACATTGTTCGGAAACACACGGGTCAGAAACCTAGTGGTTAGAAACACCGTGGTCAGAAACACACTGGTCAGAAACACACTGGTCAGAAACACACCGGTCAGAAACACACCGGTCAAAAACACAGTGTTCAGAAACACAGTGGTCAGCAACACAGTGGTCAGAAACACACTGGTCAGAAACACAGTGGTCAGAAACACAGTGGTCATAAACACACTGGTCAGAAACACAGTGGTCAGAAACACACTGGTCAAAAACACACTGGTCAGAAACACAGAGGTCAGAAACACACTGGTCAGAAACACAGTGGTCAGAAACACAGTGGTCAGAAACACACTGGTCAGAAACACACTGGTCAGAAACTCAGTGGTCAGAAACACAGTGGTCAGAAACACAGTGGTCAGAAACACAGTGGTCAGAAACACAGTGGTCAGAAACACAAAGGTCAGATACCCACAGGTCAGAAACACACTGGTCAGAAACACAGAAACACACTGGTCGGAAACACACTGGTCAGAAACACAGTGGTCAGAAACACACTGGTCAGAACACAGTGGTCAGAAACAAACTGGTCAGAAACACACTGGTCAGAAACACTGTGGTCAGAAACACACACGTCAGAAATACAGTGTTTTGAAACACAGTGGTCAGAAACACATTGGTCAGGAACAGCCTGGTCAGAAACACAGTGGTCAGAAACACAGTGGTCACAAACACAGTGGTGAGAAACACACTGGTTGGAAACACTGTGGTCATAAACACAATAGTCCGAAACACAGTGGTAAGAAACACACTGGTCAGAAGCATAGTAGTCAGAAACACAGTGGTCAGAGACACACTGTTGAGAAACACACTGGTCAGACGAACACTGGTCAGAAACACAGTGGCCAGAAACACACTGGTCAGAAAGACAGTGGTCAGAAACACAGTGGTCGGACATACACTGGTTAGAAACACAGTGCTTGGAAACACACTGGTCAGAAAGACAGTGGTCAGAAACACAGTGGTCGGACATACACTGGTTAGAAACACAGTGCTTGGAAACACACTGGTCAGAAGCACAGTGGTCAGAAACACAGTGGTCAGAAACACACTTGTCAGAAACACACTGGTCAGAAACGCAGTGGTCAGAAACACAGTGGTCAGAAACACAGTTGTCAGAAACACAGTGGTAATAAACACACTGGTCAGAAACATAGTGGTCAGAAACACACTGGTCAGAGACACGGTGGTCTGAAACACAGTGGTCATAAACACACTGGTCAGAAACACACTGGTCAGAAACACAGTGGTAATAAACACACTGGTCAGAAACATAGTGGTCAGAAACACACTGGTCAGAGACACGGTGGTCTGAAACACAGTGGTCATAAACACACTGGTCAGAAACACACTGGTCAGAAACACAGTGGTCAGAAACACAGTGGTCAGAAACACACTGGTCAGAAACACAGTTGTCGGAAACAAAGTGGTCATACACACGCTGGCCATATACACACTGCTCAGAAACACAGTGGTCAAAAACACTGTGGTCCGAAACACATTGTTCGGAAACACACGGGTCAGAAACCTAGTGGTCAGAAACACCGTGGTCAGAAACACACTGGTCAGAAACACACTAGTCAGAAACACACTGGTCAGAAACACACTGTTCAGAAACACACTGGTCAGAAACACACTGGTCAGAAACGCAGTGGTCAGAAACACAGTGGTCAGAAACACAGAAACACACTGGTCGGAAACACACTGGTCAGAAACACAGTGGTCAGAAATACAGTGGTCACAAACACAGTGGTGAGAAACACACTGGTCGGAAACACAGTGGTCATAAACACAATGGTCCGAAACACAGTGGTCAGAAATACACTGGTCAGAAACACAGTGGTCAGAAACACCGTGGTCAGAAACACACTGGTCAGAAACACACTAGTCAGAAACACACTGGTCAGAAACACACTGTTCAGAAACACACTGGTCAGAAACACACTGGTCAGAAACGCAGTGGTCAGAAACACAGTGGTCAGAAACACAGAAACACACTGGTCGGAAACACACTGGTCAGAAACACAGTGGTCAGAAATACAGTGGTCACAAACACAGTGGTGAGAAACACACTGGTCGGAAACACAGTGGTCATAAACACAATGGTCCGAAACACAGTGGTCAGAAATACACTGGTCAGAAACACAGTGGTCAGAAACACCGTGGTCAGAAACACACTGGTCAGAAACACACTGGTCAGAAACACAGTGGTCAGAAACACAGTGGTCAGGAACACACTGGTCAGAAACACAGTGGTCAGAAACACAGTGGTCACAAACACAGTGGTGAGAAACACACTGGTCGGAAACACAGTGGTCATAAACACAATGGTCCGAAACACAGTGGTAAGAAATACACTGGTCAGAAGCACACTAGTCAGAAACACATTGGTCAGAAACACACTGTTCAGAAACACACTTGTCAGAAACACACTGGTCAGAAAAACAATGGCCAGAAATACACTGGTCAGAAAGACAGTCGTCAGAAACACAGTGGTCGGACATACACTGGTTAGAAACACAGTGCTTGGAAACACACTGGTCAGAAGCACAGTGGTCAGAAACACAGTGGTCAGAAACACACTGGTCAGAAACACACTGGTCAGAAACACAGTGGTCAGAAACACAGTGGTCAGAAACACACTGGTCAGAAACACACTGGTCAGAAACGCAGTGGTCAGAAACACAGTGGTCAGAAACACAGTTGTCAGAAACACACTGGTCAGAAACACAGTGGTCAGAAACACAGTGGTCACAAACACAGTGGTAATAAACACACTGGTCAGAAACATAGTGGTCAGAAACACACTGGTCAGAGACACGGTGGTCTGAAACACAGTGGTCATAAACACACTGGTCAGAAACACACTGGTCAGAAACACACTGGTCAGAAACACACTGGTCAGAAACACACTGGACAGAAACACAGTGGTCAGAAACACAGTGGTCAGAAACACACTGGTCAGAAACACAGTTGTCGGAAACAAAGTGGTCGTACACACGCTGGCCATATACACACTGCTCAGAAACACAGTGGTCAGAAACACAGTGGTCAGAAACACACTGGTCAGAAACACAGTTGTCGGAAACAAAGTGGTCGTACACACGCTGGCCATATACACACTGCTCAGAAACACAGTGGTCAAAAACACTGTGGTCCGAAACACATGGTTCGGAAACACACGGGTCTGAAACCTAGTGGTCAGAAACACCGTGGTCAGAAACACACTGGTCAGAAACACACTGGTCAGAAACACACCGGTCAGAAACACACCTGTCAAAAACACAGTGTTCAGAAATACAGTGGTCAGAAACACAGTGGTCAGAAACACAGTGGTCAGAAACACAGTGGTCATAAACACACTGGTCAGAAACACAGTGGTCAGAATCAGAGTGGTCAGAAACACACTGGTCAGAAACACAGTGGTCAGAAACACAGAAACACACTGGTCGGAAACACACTGGTCAGAAACACAGTGGTAAGAAACACACTGGTCAGAACACATTGGTCAGAAACAGACTGGTCAGAAACCCACTGGTCAGAAACACTGTGGTCATAAACACACACGTCAGAAATACAGTGTTTTAAAACACAGTGGTCAGAAACACAGTGGTCAGGAACACACTGGTCAGAAACACAGTGGTCAGAAACACAGTGGTCACAAACACAGTGGTGAGAAAGACACTAGTCGGAAACACAGCGGTCATAAACACAATGGTCCGAAACACAGTGGTAAGAAACACACTGGTCAGAAGCACAGTAGTCAGAAACACAGTGGTCAGAAACACACTGATCAGAAACACACTGGTCAGAAACACACTGGTCAGAAACACAGTGGCCAGAAACACACTGGTCAGAAAGACAGTGGTCAGAAACACAGTGGTCGGACATACACTGGTTAGAAACACAGTGCTTGGAAACACACTGGTCAGAAAGACAGTGGTCAGAAACACAGTGGTCGGACATACACTGGTTAGAAACACAGTGCTTGGAAACACACTGGTCAGAAGCACAGTGGTCAGAAACACAGTGGTAAAAAACACACTGGTCAGAAACACACTGGTCAGAAACGCAGTGGTCAGAAACACAGTGGTCAGAAACACAGTTGTCAGAAACACACTGGTCAGAAACACAGTGGTCAGAAACACAGTGGTAATAAACACACTGGTCAGAAACATAGTGGTCAGAAACACACTGTTCAGAGACACGGTGGTCTGAAACACAGTGGTCATAAACACACTGGTCAGAAACACACTGGTCAGAAACACACTGGTCAGAAACATAGTGGTCAGAAACACACTGTTCAGAGACACGGTGGTCTGAAACACAGTGGTCATAAACACACTGGTCAGAAACACACTGGTCAGAAACACACTGGTCAGAAACACACTGGTCAGACACACAGTGGTCAGAAACACAGTGGTCAGAAACACACTGGTCAGAAACACAGTTGTCGGAAACAAAGTGGTCATACACACGCTGGCCATATACACACTGCTCAGAAACACAGTGGTCAAAACCACTGTGGTCCGAAACACATTGTCCGGAAACACACGGGTCAGAAACCTAGTGGTCAGAAACACCGTGGTCAGAAACACACTGGTCAGAAACACACTGGTCAGAAACACACCGGTCAGAAACACACCGGTCAAGAACACAGTGTTCAGAAATACAGTGGTCAGAAACACAGTGGTCAGAAACACACTGGTCAGAAACATAGTGGTCATAAACATACTGGTCAGAAACTCAGTGGTCAGAAACACACTGGTCAGAAACACAATGGTCAGAATCACAGTGGTCATAAACACAGTGGTCAGAACCATAGTGGTCAGAAACACACTGGTCAGAAACACAGTGGTCAGAAACACCCTTGTCAGAAACACACTGGTCAGAAACACAGTGGTCAGAAACACACTGGTCAGAAACACAGTGGTCAGAAACACACTGGTCAGAAACACAGTGGTCAGAAACACAGTGGTCAGAAACACACTGATCAGAAACACAGTGGTCAGAAACACAGTGGTCAGAAATTCAATTGTCAGAAACACAGTGGTCAGAAACACAGTGGTTAGAAACACAGTGGTCATCAACACACTGGTCAGAAACACAGTGGTCAGAAACACACTGGTCAAACACACAGTGGTAAGAAACACAATGTTCAGAAACACACTGGTCAGAAACACACTGGTCAAAAACACAGTGGTCAGAAACACAGTGGTCAGAAACACAGTGGTCAGAAACACAGTGGTCAGAAACACAGTGGTCAGAAACACAATGGTCAGAAACACAGTGGTCAGAAACACAGTGGTCAGAAACACAGTGGTCAGAAACACAATGGTCAGAAACACAGTGGTCAGAAACACACTGGTCAGAAACACAGTGGTCAGAAACACAGTGGCCAGAAATACATTGGTCAGAAAGACAGTGGTCAGAAACACACTGGTTGGAAACACAGTGGACAGAAACACACGGGTCAGATACACAGTTGCACAAAAGCAGTGGTCAGAAGCAATGTTGTCAGAAACACAGTGGTCAGAAATACAGTGGTCAGAAACACAGTGGTCAGAAACACAGTGGTCAGAAACACAGTGGTCAGAAACACAGTGGTCAGAAGCACAGTGGTCAGAAACACACTGATCAGAAACACACTGGTCAGAAACACAGTGGTCAGAAACACAGTGGTCAGAAACACAGTGGTCAGAAACACAGTGGTCAGACACACAGTGGTCAGAAACACAGTGGTCAGAAACACAGTGGTCAGAAACACAGTGGTCAGAAACACAGTGGTCAGAAACACAGTGGTCAGACACACAGTGGTCAGAAACACAGTGGTCAGAAACACAGTGGTCAGAAACACTGTGGTGAGAAACACAGTGGTCAGAAACACAGTGGTCAGAAACACAGTGGTCAGAAACACAGTGGTCAGAAACACTGTAGTCAGAAACACATTGGTTAGAAACACATTGGTCACAAACACAGTGGTCAGTAACACACTGGTCTGAAACACAGTGGTCAGAAACACAGTGGTCAGAAACTCAGTGGTCAGAAACACAGTGGTCAGAAACACACTGGTCAGAAACAAGGTGGTCAGAAACACAGTGGTCATAGACACAGTGGTCACAAACACACTGGTCAGAAACACAATGGTCAGAAGCACAGTGGTCAGAAACACAGTGGTGAGAATCGAAGTGGTCAGAAACACACTGGTCAGAAGCACACTGGTCATAAACACAGTGGTCAGAAACACAACGGTCATAAACACACTGGTCAGAAACACAGTGGTCAGAAACACAGCGGTCATAAACACACTGGTCAGAAACACACTGGTTAGAAACACAGTGGTGACAGACACACTGGTCAGAAACACACTGCTCAGCAACATAGTGGTCAGAAACACGGTGGTCAGAAACACAGTGTTCAGAAACACGCTGCTAAAAAACACACTGGTCAGAAACACATTCGTCAGAAACACAGTGGTCAGAATCACAATGGTCAGAAACACAGTGGTCAAAAACACAGTGGTCAGAAACATAGTGGTCAGAAACACGCTGGTCAGAAACACGGTGGTCAGAAACACCCTGGTCAGAAACACACTGGTCGGAAACACAGTGGTCAGAAACACACTGGTCAGAAACACACTGGTGAGGAACACAGTGGTTAGAAACACACTGGTCAGAAAGACAGTGGTCAGAAACACAGTGGTCAGAAACACAGTGGTCAGAAGCACAGTGGTCATAAACACACTGGTCAGAAACACAATGGTCATAAACACAATGGTCAGAAACACACTGGTCAGAAACACAGTGGTAAGAAACACAATGGTCAGAAACACACTGGTCAGAAACACACTGGTCATAAACACAGTGGTCAGAAACACAGTGGTCAGAGACACAGTGTTCGGAAGCACAGTGGTCAGAAACACAATGGTCAGAACGCAATGGTCAGAAACACAGTGGTCAGAAATACACTGGTCAGAAACACTCTGGTCAGAAATAAACTGGTCACGAACACACTGGTCAGAAACAAATTGGTCAGAAACACGGTGGTCAGAAACACAGTGGTCAGAAACACACTGGTCAGAAACACGGTGGTCAGAAACACACTGGTCAGAAACACAATGGTCAGAAACACAGTGGTCCGAAACACACTAGTCACAAACACAGCAGTCAGAAACACACTGGTCAGAAACACAGTAGTCATAAACACAGTGGACAGAAACACAGTGGTCATGAACATAGTGTTCAGAAACACACTGGTCGGAAGCACAGTGGTCAGAAACACAGTGGTCACAAACACACTGGTCAGAAACACAATGGTCATAAACACACTGGTCAGAAATACTGTGGTCAGAAACACAGTGGTCAGAAACACAGTGGTCAGAAACACAGTGGTCAGAAACACAGTGGTAAAAAACACAGTGGTCAGAAACACAGTGGTCAGAATCTCAGTGGTCAGAAACAGAGTGGTCAGGAACACATTGGTCAGAAACAAACTGGTCAGAAACACACTGGTCAGAAACACAGTGGTCAGAAACACTCTGGTAAGAAACACAATGGTCAGAAACACAGTGGTCAGAAACACAGTGGTCAGAAACACACTGGTCAGAAGACTGGTCAGGAACACACTGGTCAGAAACACACTGGTCAGAAGCATAGTGGTCTGAATTACACTGGTAAGAAACATAGTGGTCAGAAACACAGTGGTCAGAAACAGAGTGGTCAGAAACACATTGGTCAGAAACAAACTGGTCAGAAACACACTGGTCAGAAACACACTGGTCAGAAATACACTGGTCAGAAACACAGTGGTCAGAAACACAATGGTCAGAAACACACAGGACAGAAACACACTGGTCCGAAACACAGTGGTCAGAAACACACTGGTCAGAAACACACTGGTCAGAAGCATAGTGGTCTGAATTACACTGGTAAGAAACATAGTGGTCAGAAACACAGTGGTCAGAAACACAATGGTCAGAAACTCACTGGTGAGAAACACATTGGTCAGAAACACACTGGTAAGAAAAACACTGGTCAGAAACACAGCATTCAGAAACACACTGGTAAGAAACACAGTGGTCAGAAACACAGTGGTCAGAAACACACTGGTCAGAAACACCTTGGTCAGAAACACGGTGGTCAGAAAAACACTTGTCAGAAACACAGTGGTCACAAAAACACTTGTCAAAAACACACAACTCAGTCGTATCGTTACGTATAGAAGGTCGTGTGCTTTCTTGTTGACAGCTAGTGTTCCCAAACCATTGTTGCCCCCCTCTGACTATCTGTGACTCGAAATGTGAGTTGTAAATGTTGACCACCTGAAGTGAAATTCTTTGTTCATTGTCAGTGACATGCATACTTTGGTTGGTCACTGTGCATTGCAGCCACCTTTTCCCACTACATATTAAAGCTATTTGTACTTGCTAGTTGATAACTAGTATTCACAAACCATTGTCTTCCACCCTGACCATTCGTGACTCGTGTTATGAGTTGTCAACGTTTACCACACTTAGTGACATTATCTGGTCATGGTCAGTGACATATGCTTACTTTGGTTTGTCATCGTGCATGGTATCCACACTGTGCCACAACGTATTGAAGCTCCTTGTCCTTGCTAGTTGATGGTTGGTGTTCCCAAACCATTGTTTCCCCCCCTGACTATTTGTGACTCGTATTATGAGTTGTCAACGTTGACCACACACAGCTGGTTTCTTTAATCAAATGTAGTACATATGCCTAGTTTGGTTGTTTGGTGTGCATATTAGCCACATCATGCCACTATGTATTGAAGTTATTTCTCCTTTCTAGTCCATGCATAGGGTTCCCAAACCATTGTTTCTCCCTCTGACCATTCGTGACTCGTGCTATGAGTTGTCAATGTTGACCACACATAGTCTACTTCCATAGTCAATGACGTATTCATCCTTTGGTTGGTCACTGTGTATGCTAGCCACACCGTGCCACTACTTGTTGAAGTTATTTGTACTTGCTAGTTGATAAATAGTGTTCCTAACCCATTGTTCCCCCCTGTGACCATTTGTGACTCTCGTGATGAGTTTTCAACATTGACCACACACTGTGAAATTCGTTTGGTTTTGGTTAGTGACATATGCCTACTTTGGGTTGTCATTGTACATGGTTACCACGCCGTTTCACTACGTATTGAAGGTGTTTGTGCTTTCTAGTCAATAGCTAGTGTTCCCAAACCAATGTCCCCCCCCCCCCCGTTGACTATCTGTGACTCGTGTTGTGAATTTTGAACGCTGACCACATTAAGTGAAATTTGTTGGTAATGGTCAGTGACATATGCATACTTTGGTTGGTCATTGTGCATGGTAGCCACGCTGTGCCACTACATATTGAATGTATCTGTACTTGCTACTCGATGACTAGTATTCACAATCCATTGTCGACCAGTCTGACCATTTGTGACTCGTGTTATGAGTTGTCAACGCTTACCACACTTAGTGACATAATTTGGTCATGGTCAGTGACATATGCCTAATTTGGTTGGTCATCGTGCATGGTATCCACACCGTGCCACGACTTATTGGAGGTCCTTGTGCTTGCTAGTTGATACCTGGTGTTCCCAAACCATTGTCTCCCCCTCTGACCATTTGTGACTCCTATTATGAATTGTCAACGCTGACCACACACAGCGGATCTCTTTGGTCAAAGGTAGTACATATGCCTACTTTAATCGGTCATTGTGGATGGTAGCCACACAGTGCTTATACTGATTGAAGGTCGCTGTAGGTGCTAGCTGAGAACTGATAATCACATACCATTGTTTCCCCCTCAGACCGTTTGTGACTCGTGTTATGGTTTGTGAATGTTGACCACCCCTATTGAAATTATTTCATCATGGTCAGTGACATGTGCCTAGTTTGGTTGTTTAGTGTGCATAGTATCCACACCACGCCACTACGTATTGAGGTTATTTGTCCTTTCTAGTCAATACATATGGTTCCCAAACCACTGTCTCTCCCCCTACCCATTTGTGACTCGTGTTATGAGTTGTCAATGTTGACCATATATAGTGGACTTCTTCGGTCATAGTCAGTGACGTGTGTATCCTTTGGTTGTCCACTGTGCACGCTAGCCACACCGTGCCACTAATTGTTGAAAATCTTTCTACTTGCTAGTTGACAACTAGTGTTCCCAACCCATGGTTTCCCCCACTGACCATTTGTGACTCGTGTTATGAGTTTTCAACGTTGACCACACACTGTGAAATCCGTTTGGTCATGGTTTGTGACATATGCCTACTTTGGTTTGTCACTATACATGGTTACCAAGTTGTGTTATTACATATCGAAGGTCTTCGTGCTTTCTTGTTGACAGCTAGTGGTCCCAAACCATTGTTTCCCCCTATGACCATTTGTGACTCGTGTTATGAGTTTTCAACGTTGACCACACACTGTGAAATCCGTTTGGTCATGGTTTGTGACATATGCCTACTTTGGTTTGTCACTATACATGGTTACCAAGTTGTGTTATTACATATCGAAGGTCTTCGTGCTTTCTTGTTGACAGCTAGTGGTCCCAAACCATTGTTAGCCCCATCTGACTATATGTGACACGTGTTGTGGGTTGTAAATGTTGGCTCCATGAAGTGAAATTCTTTGTTCATGGTCAGTGACATATGCATACATTGGTTGGTCACTGTGCATTGTAGCCACACTGTGCCACTACATATTGATGGAATGTGTACTTGCTAGTCGATAACTAGGATTCACAAACCATTATCTTCCACCCTGGCCATTTGTGACTCGTGTTATGAGTTGTCAAAGCTTACCACACTTAGTGACATTATCTGGTCATGGTCAGTGACATATGCCTACTTTGGTTGATCATCGTGCATGGTATCCACACTGTGCCAAAACGTATTGAAGCTCCTTGTGCTTGCTCTTTGATACTTGGTGTTCCCAAACCATTGTTTCCCCCTATGACCATTTGTGACTCGTATTATGAGTTGTCAACGTTGACCACACACAGCGGCTTTCTTTGGTCAAAGGCAGTACATGTGCCTACTTTGGTCAGCATTGTGCATGGTAGCCACACCATGCTACTACTGACTGAAGGTCGTTGTACTTGCTAGTTGAGAACTGATATTCACATACCATTGTTTCCCCCTATGGCCGTTTGTGACTCGTGTTATGGTTGGTGAATGTTGACCACCCATATTGAAATTCTTTCATCATGGTCGGTGACATATGCCTAATTTGGTTGTTTGGTGTGCATAGTAGCCACACCGTGCCACTACATATTGAAGTTCTTTGTCCTTTCTAGTCGATACATAGGGTTCCCAAACCATTGTCTCTCCCTCTGACCATCTGTGACTCGTGTTATGGTTGGTGAATGTTGACCACCCATATTGAAATTCTTTCATCATGGTCGGTGACATATGCCTAATTTGGTTGTTTGGTGTGCATAGTAGCCACACCGTGCCACTACATATTGAAGTTCTTTGTCCTTTCTAGTCGATACATAGGGTTCCCAAACCATTGTCTCTCCCTCTGACCATCTGTGACTCGTGTTATTAGTTGTCAATGTTGACCATACATAATGGACTTCTTCGGTCATAGTCAGTGACATATGCATCCTTTAATTGGTCACTGTGCACGCTAGCTACACTGTGCCACTACTTGTTGAAAATTCTTCTACTTCCTAGTTGATAACTAGTGTTCCCAATCCATGGTTTCCCCCACTGACCATTTGTGACTCGTTCTATGAGTTTTCAACGTTGAACATACACTGTGAAATCCGTTTGGTCATGGTTAGTGACATATGCCTACTTTGGTTTGTCCCTGTACATGGTTACCACGCCGTGTCATTACGTATCAAAGGTCTTTGTGCTTTCTAGTTGATACCTAGTGTTCCAAAACCGTTGTTAGCCCATCTGAATACATGTGACTCGTGTTGTGAGTTGTCAACATTGACCACATGAAGTGAACTTCTTTGGTAATGGTCAGTGACATATGAATACCTTAGTTTGTCACTGTGCAGTGTAGCCACACTGTGCCACTGCATATTGAAGGTAACTGTACTTGCTAGTTGATAACTAGTATTTAGAAACCATTCTCTTCCACTCTCACCATTTGTGACTCGTGTAATGAGCTGTCAAAGATCACCACACACGGTGACATTCTTTGGTCATGGTCAGTGACATATGCATACCTTGGTTGGTCATCGTGCATGGTATCCACATCGTGCCACAATGTATTGAAGGTTATTGTGCTTGCTTTTTGATACCTGGTGTTCCCAAATAATTGTTTCCCCCTCTGAATATTAGTGACTTGTATTATGAGTTGTCAACGTTGAGCGCCCACAGCGGATTTCTTTGGTAAAAGGCAGTACATATGCCTACTTTGGTCGGTCATTGTGCATGGTAGCCACACCGTGCTACTACTGATTGAAGGGCGTTGTACTTGCTAGTTGATAAATGATATTCCCGGACCATTGCTTCCCCCCCTGACCGTTTGTGACTCGTGTTATGGTTGGTGACCATTGACCACCCAGATTGAAAGTCTTTGGTGATGGTCAGTGACATATGCCTAGTTTGGCTGTTTGGTGTGCATAGTAGCCACACTGTGCCACTACGTATTGAAGTTATTTGTCCTTTCTAGTCCATGCATAGGGTTCCCAGACCATTGTCTCTCCCTCTGACCATTTCTGACTCATGTTATGAGTTGGCAATGTTGACCACGCATACTGGATTTCTTCCGTCATTGGCAGTGACGTATTCATCCTTTGGTTTGTCACTGTGCATGCTAGCCAAACCGTGCCACTACTTGCTGAAGTTCTTCGTACTTGCAAGTTGACAAATAGTATTTCCAACCCATTTTTTTCCCTCAGACCATTTGTGACTCGTGTTATGAGTTTTCAATATTGACCACCCACTGTGAAATTTGTTTGGTCATGGTTAGTGACATATGCCTTCTTTGGTGTTGTCACGATACATGGTTACCACGCCGTGTCATTACATATTAAAGGTATTGTGCTTCCTTGTTAATAGCTAGTGTTCCCAAACCATTGTTCCCCCCCCCCCCCTTTGACTATCTGCGAGTCGTGTTATGAGTTGTCAATGCTGACCACATGAAGTGAAATTCGTTGGTCATGGTCAGTGACATATGCATACTTTGGTTGGTTCATAATACATGGTTACCACGCTGTGTAACTACATATTAAGTTTATTTGTGCTTTCTAGTTAATAGCTAGTGTTCCCAAACCATTGTTACCCCCCTTTGACTATCTGCGACTCGTGTTGTGAGTTGTCAACGATGACCACATGAAGTGAAATTCGTTGGTCATGGTCAGTGACATATGCATACTTTGGTTGGTTACTTTGCATGGAAGCCATGCTGTGCCACTACATATTGAAGGTATTTGTACCTGCTACTCGATAACTAGTATTTGTGAACCATTGTCTTCCACTCTGACCATTTGTGACTCGTGTTATGAGCTGTCACGGTTGACCACACTCAATGACATTATTTGGTCATGGTCAGTGACATATGCCTACTTTGTTTGGTCATTGTGCATGGTATCCACACCATGCCACAACTTGTTGAAGGTCATTGTGCTTGCTAGTTGATACCAGATGTTCCCAGACCATTGTTTCCCCCTCTGACCAGTTGTGATTTGTATTATGAGTTGTCAACGCTGTCCACACACAGCGGATTTCTTTGGTAGAAGGCAGTACATATGCCTACTTTGGTCAGTCATTGTGCATGGTAGCCACACCGTGCTTATACTGTTTGAAGGTCGCTGTACTTCCTAGTTGAGAACTGATATTCCCATACCATTGTTTCCCCCTCTGACCGTTTGTGACTCGTGTTATGGTTGGTGAATGGTGACCACCCATATTGAAATTCTTTTGTCATGGTCAGTGACATATGCCTAGTTTGGTTGTTTAGTGTGCACAGTAGCCACACTGTGCCAATACGTATTGAAGTTCTTTGTCCTTTATAGTCAATACATAGGGTTCCCACACCATTGTCTCTCCCTCTGACCATTTGTGACTCGTTTTACGCATTGTCATTGTTTGCCACACATAGTGGACTTCTTCGGTCATACTCAGTGACATATGCATCCGTTAGATGGTCACTGTGCACGCTAGGCACACCGTGCTACTATTTGTTGAAAATCTTTCTACCCGCTAGTTGATAACTAGTGTTTCCAACCCATGGTTTCCCCCATTGACCATTTGTGAATCGTGTTATGAGTTTTCAATGTTGAACACACAATGTGAAATCCGTTTGGTCATGGTTAGTGACATATGCCTCCTTTGGTTTGTCACTGTACATGGTTACCATCCGGTGTCACTACGTATTGAAGGTCTCGGTGCTTTGTTGTTGATAGCTATTGTTCCCAACCCATTGTTACTCCCTCTGAATATCTGTGACTCGTGCTGTGAGTTGTCAACATTGACCACATGGAGTGAAATTATTTGTACATGGTCAGTGACATATGCATACGTTGGTTGGTCACTGTGCATAGTAGCCACACAATGCCACTACCTATTGAAGGTATTTGTACTTGCTAGTCGATAACTAGTATTCACAAACCATTATCTTCCACCCTGACCATTTGTGACTCGTGCTATGAGTTGTCAAAGTTTACCACACATGGTGACATCCTTTGGTCATGGTCAGTGACATATGCATACCTTGGTTGGTCATCATGCATGGTACCCACACCGTGCTACAACGTATTGTAGCTCCTTGTGCTTGCTATTTGATACTTGGTGTTCCCAACCCATTGTTTCCCCCTCTGAACATTTGTGTTTCGCATGATGAGTTGTCGACGTTGACCAGACACAGCGGATTTATTTGGTCAAAGGCAGTACAGATGCCTACTTTGGTCGGTCATTGTGCATGGTAGCCACACCGTGCTACTACTGACTGAAGCTTGTTGTACTTGCTTGACATTCCCAAACCATTGTTTCCTCCCCTGACCGTTTGTGACTCGTGTTATGGTTGGTCAATGTTGACCACCCGTATTGAAATCATCTCGTCATGGTCAGTTGCATATGCTTAGTTTGGATGTTTGGTGTGAATATTAGCCACACCATGCCACTACGTATTGAAGTTTTTTTCCTTTCTTGTCCATGCATATGGTTCCCAAACCAGTGTCTTTCCCTCTGACCATTCGTGACTCGTGTTATGAGTTCTCGATGTTGACCACACATAGTGGACTTATTCGGTCCGAATCAGTGACGTATTCAGCCTTTGGTTGGTCACTGTGCACGCTAGCCATGCTGTGCCATGGTATCCACACCATGCTACAACGTATTGAAGGACCTTGTGCTGGCCAGTTGATACCTGGTGTTCCCAAACCATTGTCTCCCCCTCTGACCATTTGTGACTCCTATTATGAGGTGTCAACGGTGACCACACACAGCGGATTTCTTTCGTCAAAGGTAGTACATATGCCTACTTTGGTCGGTCATTGTGCATGGTAGCCACGTCGTGCTTATACTGATTGAAGGTCAGTGTACTTGCTAGGTGAGAACCGATATTCACAGACCATTGTTTCACCCTCTGACTGTTTGTGACTCGTGTTATGGTTGGTGAATGTTGACCACCCATATTGAAATTCTTTCGTCATGGTCGGTGACATGTGCCTAGTTTGGTTGATTGGTGTGCATCATAACCACGCTGTGCCACTACGTATTGAAGGTTTTTGTCTGTTCTAGTCGGTACATAGGGTTCCCAACCCATTGTCTCTCCCTCTGACCATTTGTGACTCGTGATTTGAGTTGTCAATGTTGACCATACATAGTACACTTATTTGGTCATAGTCAGTGACGTGTGCATCCTTTGGCTGGTAAATGTGCACGCTAGCCACACCGTGCCACTACTTGTTGAAAATCTTTCTACTTGCTAGTTGATAACTAGTGCCCCCAACCCATGGGTTCCCCCACTCATCATTTGTGACTCGCGTTATGAGTTTTCAACGTTGACCACACACTGTGAAATCCGTTTGGTCATGATTTGTGACATATGCCTACTTTGGTTTGTCACTGTACATGGTTACCACGCCGTGTCATTACGTATCGAAGGTCTTTGTACTTTCTTGTTGACAGCTAGTGTTCCCAAACCATTGTTACCCCCTCTGAATATCTATGACTCGTGTTGTGAGTTGTAAATGTTGACGA
>SZWC01002249.1:88061-110973 GCA_023375785.1 Penium margaritaceum
ATGCCTACTTTGGTTTGTCACTGTACATGGTTACCACGCCGTGTCATTACGTATCGAAGGTCTTTGTACTTTCTTGTTGACAGCTAGTGTTCCCAAACCATTGTTACCCCCTCTGAATATCTATGACTCGTGTTGTGAGTTGTAAATGTTGACGACATGAAGTTAAACTCTTTGTTCATGGTCATTGACACATGCATACTCTAGTTGGTCACTGTGCATTGTAGCCACACTGTCCCACTGAATATTGAAGGTATTTGTACTTGCTAGTCAATAACTAGTATTCACAAACCATTATCTTCCACCCTGACCATTTGTTACTCGTGTTATGAGTTGCCAAAGTTTACCGCACTTAGTGGCATCATTTGGTCATTTGGTCAGGGACATATGCCTACTTTGGTTGGACATCGTGCATGGTATCCACACCGTTCCCCAACGTATTGTAGCTCCTTGTGCTTGCTATTTGATACTTGGTGTTCCCAAACCATCGTTTCCCCCCTCTGACCATTTGTGACTCGTAGTATGAGTTGTCAATGTTGACCACACACAGCGGATTTCTTTGGTCAAAGGCAGTACACATGCCTACTTTGGTCGGTCATTGTGCATGGTAGCCACACCGTGCTACTACTGACTGGAGATCGTTGTACTTGTTATTTGATAACTGATATTCCCATAGCATTGTTTCCTCCCCTGACCGTTTGTGACTCGTGTTATGGTTGGTCAACGTTGACCACCCATATTGAAATTCTCTGGTCATGGTTAGTGACATATGCCTATTTTGGTTTTTTGGTGTGCATATTAGACACACCGCGACACTACCTATTGAAGTTATTTCTCCTTTCTAGTTGATACATTGGGTTCCCAAACCATTGTCTGTCCATCGGACCATTTGTGACTCGTGTTATGAGTTGTCAATGTTGACCACACATAGTGGAATTCTTCGGTCATAGTAAGAAAATATGCATCCTTTGGTTGGTCACTGTGCACGCTAGCCACACCATGCCACTTCTTGTTGAAAACATTTATACTTGCTAGTTGATAACTAGTGTTTCCAACCCATGGTTTCCCCCACTGACCATTTGTGAATCGTCTTATGAGTTCTCAACGTTGACCACACACTGTGAAATCTGTTTGGTCATGGTTTGTGACATATGCCTACTTTGGTTTGTCCCTGTACATGGTTACCAGGTTGTGTCACTACGTATGAAAGGTCTATGTGCTTTCTAGTTGATAGCTAGTGTTCCCAAACCATTGTGGCCCCTCTGAATGTCTGTGACTCGTGTTGTGAGTTGTCAACATTGACCACATGAAGTGAAATTATTTGGTCATGGTCAGTGACATATGCATACTTTGGTTGGTCAGTGTGAATTGTAGCCACGCTGTGCCACTACATATTGAATGTATTTGTACTTGCTAGTCAATAACTAGTATATAGATACCATTGTCTTCCAATCTGACCATTTGTGACCTGTTTTATGAGTTGTCAAAGTTTACCACACATGGTGTAATTCGTTGGTCATGGTCAGTGACATATGCATGCCTTGGTTGGTCATCAGGCATGGTATCCACACCGTGCCACGACGTATAGAAGGACATTGTGCTTGCTAGTTAATACCCGGTATTTCCAAACAATTGTTTCCCCCTATGACTGTTGGTGACTCGTATACTAAGTTGTCAACGTTGACCACACAAAGCGGATTTCTTTGGTCAAAGGCAGTACATATGCCTCCTTTGGTCGGTCACTGTGCATGGTAGCCACGCTGTTACTACTGATTGAAGGGCGCTGTACTTGCTAGCTGACAAATGATACTCCCAGACCATTGTTTCCCCCTCTGACCGTTTGTGACTCGCGTTATGGTTGGTGAACGTTTACCACCCATATTGAAACTCTTTGGTCATGGTCAGTGACATATGCCTTGTTTGGTTGTTTAGTGTGCATAGTAGCCACACCGTGCCACTGCGTATTGAATTTATTTGTCCTTTCTAGTCCATGCATATGGTTCCCAAACCATTGTCTCTCCCTCTGACCATTTGTGACTTGTATTGTGAGTTGTGAATGTTGACCACGCATACTGGATTTCTTCGGTCATAGTCAGTCACATGTTCATCCTTTAGTTGGTCACTGGGCACGCTAGCCAATTCGTGCCACTACTTGTTGAAGTTCTTCATACTTGCTAGTTGAAAACTAGTGTTACCAACCCATTGTTCCCCCCTCTGACCATTTGTGACTCGTGTTATGAGTTTTCAATATACACCACACACTGTGAAATTCGTTTGGTCATGGTTAGTGACATATGCCTACTTTGGTTTGTCACTGAACATGGTTGCCACGCCGTGTCACTACATACTAAAGGTATTTATGATTTCTAGGTTAATAGCTGTTGTTCCCAAACCATTGTTACCCCCCTTTGACTATCTGTGACTCGTGTTGTGAGTTGTCAACGCTGACCACATGAAGTGAAATTCGTTGGTCATGGTCAGTGACATATGCATACTTTGGTTGGTCACTGTGCATGGTAGCCACGCTGTGCCACTTCATATTCAGGGTATTTGTACTTGCAACTCGATAACCAGTATTCACAAACCATTGTCTTCCACTCTGACCATTTGTGACCCGTGTTATGAGCTGTCAAAGTTTACCACACTTAGTGACATTACTTGGTCATGGTCAGAGACATATGCCTACTTTGGTTGGTCATCGTGCATGGTATCCACACCGTGCCACAACTTGTCGAAGGTCCGTCTGCTTCCTAGCTGATACCTGATGTTTGCAGACCATTGTTTCCCCACTCTTACCATTTGTGATTCCTATTTTGAGTTTTCACCGCTGTCCACACACAACAGATTTCTTTGGCCGAAGGCAGTCATGTGCCTACTTTGGTCGGTCATTGTGCATGGTAGCCACACCGTACTTATACTGATTGAACGTCTCTGTACTTGCTAGTTGAGAACTGATATTCCCAGACCATTGTTTCCCCCTCTGACCGTTTGTGACTCGTGTTATGGTTGGTGAATGTTGACCACCCATATTGAAATTCTTTGGTCATGGTCAGTGACATATGCCTACTTTGGTTGGTCATCGTGCATGGTATCCACACCGTGCCACAACNCCACACCGTACTTATACTGATTGAACGTCTCTGTACTTGCTAGTTGAGAACTGATATTCCCAGACCATTGTTTCCCCCTCTGACCGTTTGTGACTCGTGTTATGGTTGGTGAATGTTGACCACCCATATTGAAATTCTTTGGTCATGGTCAGTGACATATGCCTAGTTTGGTTGTTTGGTGTGCATAGTTGCCACACCGTGCCACTATGTGTTGAAGTTATTTGTCCTTTCTAGTCGATACATAGGGTTTGCAAACCATTGTCTCTCCCTATAACCATTTGTGACTCGTGTGATGAGTTTTAAATGTTGACCACACATAGTGGACTTCTTCGGTCATAGTCAGAGACATATGCATCCTTTGGTTGGTCACTGTGCACGCTAGCCACACCGTGCCACTACTTGTTGAAAATATTTATACTTGCAAGTTGCTAGCTAGTGTTCCCAACCCATTCTGTCCCCCTCTGACCATTTGTGACTTGTGTTATGCGGTTTCAACGTTGACCACACACTGTGACATTCTTTTGGTCATGGTTAGTGACATATGCCTACTTTGGTTTGTCACTGTACATGGTTACCACGCCGTGTCACTACGTACCGAAGGTCTTTGTGCTTTCTTGTTGATAGCTAGTGTTCCCAAACCATTGTTTTGCCCTCTGAATATCTGTGACTCGTGTTGTGAGTTGTCAACATTGACCACATGAAGTGAAATCCTTTGTTCATGGTCAGTGACATATGAGTACCTTGGTTGGTCACTGTGCAGTGTAGCCACACTGTGCCACTACATATTGATGGTATTTGTACTTGCTAGTCAATGACTATTATTCACAGTTCATTATCTTCCACCCCGACAATTTGTGACTTGTGTTATGAGTTGTCAAAGTTTACCACACATGGTGATATTCTTTGGTCATGGTCAGTGACATATGCATACCTTGGTTGGTCATCGTGCATGGTATCCACACTGTGCCACAACGTATTGTAGCTCCTTGTGCTTGCTATTTGATACTTGGTGTTCCCAAACCATTGTTCCCCCCCGCAGAACAATTGTGACTTGTATTATGAGTTGTCAACATTTACCTGGCACAGCGGATTTCTTTCCTCAAAGGCAGTACATATGCCTACTTTGGTCGGCCATTGTGCATGGTAGCCACACCGTGTTCCTACTGACTGAAGGTCGTTGTACTTGCTAGCTGAGAACTGATATTCCCAAAGCATTGTTTCCTCCCCAGACCGTTTGTGACTCGTGTTATGGTTGGTCGAGGTTGACCACCCATATTGAAATTCTTTGGCCATGGTCAGTGACATGTGTCTGTTTTTGGAGCTTGGTGTGCATATTAACCACACTGTGCCACTACGTATTGAAGTTATTTTTCCTTTCTAGTCCATGCATAGGGTTCCCAAACCATTGTTTCTCCCTCCGACCAATCGTGACTCGTGTTATGAGTTGTCAATGTTGACCACACATAGTGGACTTTTTCGGTCATAGTCAGTGACGTATTCCTCCTTTGGTTGGTCACTGTGTATGCTAGCCACACCGTGCCACTACTTGTTGAAGTTCTTCGTACTTTCTAGTTGATAACTAGTGTTCCTAGCCCATTGTTGTCCCCTCTGACCATTTGTGACTCGTGTGATGAGTTTTCAATGTTGACCACACACTGTGAAATTCATTTGGTCATGGTTAGTGACATATGCATACTTTGCTTTGTCACTGTACATAGTTACCACGCCGTGTCACTACTTATGGAAGGTATTTGTGCGTTCTAGTGAATAGCTAGTGTCCCCAAACCAATGTTACTCTCCTTTGACTATCCGTGACTCGTGTTGTGAGTTTTCGACGCTGACCACATGAAGTGAAATTCGTTGATCATGTTCAATGACATATGCATACTTTGGTTGGTCACTGTGCATGGTAGCCACGATGTGCCACTACATATTGAAGGTATTTGTACTTGCTACCCGATGACTAGTATTCACAAAGCATTGTCACTCTCACCATTTGTGATTCGTGTTATGAGTTGTCAACGTTTACCACACTTAGTGACATGATTTGGTCATGGTCAGTGACATATGCCTAATTTGGTTGGTCATGGTGCATGGTATCCACACCGTGCCACAACTTATTGAAGGTCCTTGTGCTTGCTAGTTGATACCTGGTCTTCCCAACCCATTGTCTCCCCCTCTGACCATTTGTGACTCCTGTTATGAGTTGTCAACGCTGACCACAAAAGGATTTATTTCGTCAAAGGTAGTGTATATGCATACTTTGGTCGTTCGTCGCGCATGGTAGGCACACCGTGCTTATACTGGTTGAAGGTCGCTGTACTTGGTAGTTGAGAATAGATATGCACAGACCATTGTTTCCCCCTCTTACCGTTTGTGACTCGTGTTATGGTTGGTGAATGTTGACCACTTACATTGAATTTCTTCCATCATGGTCAGTCACATATGCCTAGTTTGGTTGTTTGGTGTACATAGTAGCCACACCGTGCTAGTAGGTATTGAAGTTCTTTGTCCTTTCTAGTCAATACATAGGGTTCCAAAACCACTGTCTCTCCATCCGACCATTTGTGACTCGTGTTATGAGTTGTCAATGTTGACCATACATAGTGGACTTCTTCGTTCATAGTCAGTGACGTGTGCATCGTTTGGTTGGTCATTGTGCACGCTAGCCACACCGTGCCACTACTTGTTGAAAATGTTTATACTTGCTAGTTGATAACTAGTGTTCCCAACCCATGGCTTCCCCCACTGACCATTTGTGACTCGTGTTATGAGTTTTCAACGTTGACCACGTACTGTGAAATTCGTTTGGTCATGGTTTGCGACATATGCCTACTTTGGTTTGTCACTGTACATGGTTGCCATGTCGTGTCGTTACGTATAGAAGGTCTTGTGCTTTCTTGTTGACAGCTAGTGTTCCCCAACCATTGTTGCCCCCCTCTGACTATCTGTGACTCGAAATGTGAGTTGTAAATGTTGACCACATGAAGTGAAATTCTTTGTTAATTGTCAGTGACATATGCATACTTTGGTTGGTCACTGTGCATTGTAGCCACCTTGTCCCACTACATATTAAAGCTATTTGTACTTGATAGTTGATAGCTAGTATTCACAAACCATTATCTTCCACCCTGACCATTCGTGACTCGTGTTATGAGTTGTCAACGTTTACCACACTTAGTGACATTATCTGGTCATGGTCAGTGACATATGCCTACTTTAGTTTGTCATCGTGCATGGTATCCACACTATGCCACAACGTATTGAAGCTCCCTGTGCTTGCTAGTTGATGGTTGGTGTTCCCAAACCATTGTTTCCCCCCCTGACTATTTGTGACTCGTGTTATGAGTTGTCAACGTTGACAACACACAGCGGATTTCTTTGGTCAAGGGTAGTATATATGCCTAGTTTGGTTGTTTGGTGTGCATATTAGCCACATCGTGCCACTATGTATTGAAGTTATTTTTCCTTTCTAGTCCATGCATAGGGTTCCCAAACCATTGTTTCTCCCTCTGACCATTCGTGACTCGTGTTATGAGTTGTCAATGTTGACCACACATAGTCTACTTCCATAGTCAGTGACGTATTCATCCTTTGGTTGGTCACTGTGTATGCTAGCCACGCCGTGCCACTACTTGTTGAAGTAATTTGTACTTGCTAGTTGATAAATAGTGTTCCTAACCCATTGTTCCCCCCTGTGACCATTTGTGACTCTCGTGATGAGTTTTCAACATTGACCACACACTGTGAAACTCGTTTGGTTTTGGTTAGTGACATATGCCTACTTTGGGTTGTCCTTGTACCTGGTTACCACGCCGTGTCACTACGTATTGAAGATATTTGTGCTTTCTAGTCAATAGCTAGTGTTCACAAACCAATGTTCCCCCCCCCCCGTTGACTATCTGTGACTCGTGTTGTGAATTTTGAACGCTGACCACATGAAGTGAAGTTCGTTGGTAATGGTCAGTGACATATGCATACTTTGGTTGGTCACTGTGCATGGTAGCCACGCTGTGCCACTACATATTGAATGTATCTGTACTTGCTAACACGAGTCACAAACGGTCAGGGGGAGAAGAAATGTTATGTGAATACCAGTTATCAACTAGCAAGTACAGCGACCTTCAATCAGTATACGCACGGTGTGGCTACCATGCACAATGACCGACCAAAGTAGGCATATGTACTACGTTTGAACGAAGAAATCCGCTGTGTGTGGTCAGCGTTGACAACTCATAATAGGAGTCAAACATGGTCAGAGTGGACGAAAATGGTTTGGGAACGCCCGGTATCAACTAGCAAGCACAAGGACCTTCAATTATTTGTGGCACCGTGTGGATACAATGCACAATGACCATCCAAAGTAGGCATATGTCACAGACCATGACCAAATAATGTCACTAAGCGTGGTGAACGTTGACAACTCATAACACGAGTCACAAATGGTCTTTGTGGAAGACAATGGTTTGTGAATACTAGTTATCGACTAGCAAGTACAAATACCATCAATATGTAGTAGCACAGCGTGGCTACCATGCATAGTGACCAACCAAAGTATGCATATGTCACTGACCATGACCAACGAATTTCACTTGATGTGGTCGGCGTTGACAACTCACAACACGAGTCAATGATGGTCAGAGGGGGGTAACAATGGTTTGGGAACACTAGCTATCAACTAGAAAGCACAAAGACCTTCAATACGTAGTGAGATGGCGTGGTAACCACGTACAGTGACAAACCAAACTAGGCATATGTCACTAACCATGGCCAAAGAATTTCAATATGAGTGCTCAACATTCACAACCCATAACATCAATCACAAATGGTCAGAGAGGAAAAACATGGTTTCAAAACACTAAGTATCTTCTAGCAAGTACAAAGATTGTTTGTATGTATTGGCACGGTGTGGCTACCGTGCACAATGACCTATCCAAGTAGGCATACATCAATTCTCATGAACAAAGAATCTTAGTGTCTGTGGTCAACGTTCCCAACTTATAATACAAGTCAAAAAATGTACAGAGGGAGAAACAATGGTTTGGGAATACACGGTATCGACTAGCAAGTACAAAGACCTTTGATAAGTGGTGGCACGGTGTGGCTACCATGCACAACGACCAACCAAAGTATTATTGTGTCACTGAATATCATAAAAAGAGTTTCACTGTGTGTAGTCAACTTTACTTCTTATGGCTGGTCAATCGGAGCAATGGTTGAGAGGTTATTCAAGCTCGAAGTTGCAAAATCTGAAATATCGTCTGCGTCAATTTGTTATGACTAAATTAACTTTGTTATCATCCATGCTTTTGAAATCTACCCTCTAATATTACACCCCTTATTGTATGCCCTTTTCCCATAGGAACCCTTATAATGTCATTTGGACATCATATGAACACCATGTGAGTTGGCTTAGTGCTTATAGAGTTTGATTCCGGAGCGGTAGGTCCTGGGTTTGAATCCTCGTACGCGCAATATAGAATAGGCTCCCAACCTGGGGGGTGGCGGCCATGTTGTGATACCTCAACCATACCTTTGAGCCTAAGCCGTGCGGGCTAGGGGGGGTGTCATAATGCGGTCGCAAATCTTTCCTCAAGGTCGTCCACAGAACATCCCTCTAGAGGGGTGGGATGGAGTATTCCAGTGAAGGCACCTACGCGTAACAAAACAACAAAAACCAACCTGGTGTCAAAGGGAGAAACATTTTGCTATTTATTGACTAGCAAGTACAAACAGTTTCAACAAGGAGTGGAATGATGTAGCTACCATGCACAAAGACCAACCAGATTAGGCATGTGCCACTTACCATGACCAAATAATTATACTATGTGTGGTAAACGTTGGCAACCCATACTATGGGTCACGAATTGTCAGAGGGTTAAACAATGGTTTGGGAATAGTAGATACCAACTAGCAAGTACAACGACATTCAATCAGTAGTAGCACGGTGTGGCTACCATGCACAATGACCGACCAAAGTAGGTATATGTACTGCCTTTGAGCAAAGAAATCCGCCGTGTGTGGTCAGTGTTGACAACTCATGATAGGAGTCACATCTGGTCAGAGGGGGAGACAATGGATTGGGAACACCAAGTATCAACTAGCAAGCACAAGGACCTTCAATACGTTGTGGCACAGTGTGGATACCATGCAGGATGACCAACCAAAGCAGGCATATGTCACTTACCATGAGCAAATAATTTCACCAAGTGTGGTAAACTTTGACAACTCATAACACGAGTCACAAATGGTCAGGGTGGAAGATAATGGTTTGTGAATACTAGTTATCAACTAGCGAGTACAAATCCCTTCAATATGTAGTGGCACAGTGTGGCTACAATGCACAGTGACCAACTAAAGTATGCATATGTCACTGGCCATGAACAAAGAATTTCACTTCATGTGGTCAACATTTACCATTCACAACACGAGTCAGAGATTGTCAGAAGGGGCTAACAATGGGTTGGGAACACTAGCAGTCAACAAGAAAGCACAAAGACATTTGATACATAATGACACGGCGTGGTAACCATGTACAGGGACAAACCAAAGTAGGCATGTGTCAGAAACCATGACCAAACGGATTTCAAAGTATGTGGTCAATGTCGAAAACTCATAATATGAGTCACAAATGGTCAGTGGGGTAAACCATGGGTCCGGAATACTAGTTATCAACTAGCAAAAAGAAAGTTTTCCAACAAGTAGTGGCACGGTGTGGCTAGTGTGCAAAGTGACCAACCAAAGGATGCACATGTCACTGACTATGACCGAAGAAGTCTACTATGTATGGTCCACATTGACAACTCATAACAAGAGTCACAAATGGTCAGAGGGAGAGACAATGGTTTGGGAACCCTATGTATCGACTAGAAAGGACAAAGAACTTCAATACGTAGTGGCACAGTGTGGCTTCTATGCACAACAATCAACCAAACTAGGCATATGTCACTGACCATGACCAAAGAATTTCAATATGGGTGGTCAACATTCACCAACTATATCACAAGCCACAAACGGTCAGAGGGGAAAACAATGGTCTGGGAATATCAGCTCTCAACTGGCAAGTACAGCGACCTTCAATCAGTATAAGCACAGTGTGGCTACCATGCACAATGACCGCCCAACATAGGCATATGTACTGCCTTGACCAAAGAAATCCGCTGTGTGTGGACAGCGTTGACAACTCATAATACGAATCACAATTTGTCAGAGGGGGAAACAGTGGTCTGGGAACATCAGGTATCAACTAGCAAGCACAAGGACCTTCAACAATTTGTGGCACGGTGTGGATGCCATGCACGGTGACCAACCAAAGTAGGCATATGTCACTGACCATGACCAAATAATGTATCTAAGTGTGGTAAACTTTGACAGCTCATAACACAAGTCACAAATGGTCAGAGTAGAAGACAATGGTTCCTAAATACTACTTATCAAGTAGTACATACAATTACCTTCAATATGTTGTGGCACAGCAAGGCTACCATGCACAGAGACCAACCAAAGTATGCATATGTCACTGACCATGACCAACGAATTTCACTTGAAGTGGTCGGCGTTGACAACTCACAACACGAGTCACTGATAGTCAGAGGGGGGTTACAATGGTTTGGGAACACTAGCTATCAACTAGGAAGCACAAAGACCTTCAATACGTAGTGACATGGCGTGGCAACCACGTACAGTGACAAACCAAACTAGGCATATGTCACTAACCATGGCAAAAGAATTTCAATATGGGTACTCAACATTCACAACCCATAACATCAGTCACAAATGGTCAGAGGGGAAAAACATGGTTTCCAAATACTAAGTTTCTTGTAGCAAGTAGAAAGATTTTTTGTATGTATTGGCACGGTGTGGCTACCGTGCACACTGACCTATCCAAGTAGGCATACATCACTACACATGACCAAAGAATCTTAGTGTGTGTGGTCAACGTTCACAACTCATGATAGAAGTAAACAATGGACAGAGGGAGACACAATGGTTTGGGAATACTCGGTATCGACTAGCAAGTACAACGACCTTCGATAAGTGGTGGCACGGTGTGACTACCATTCACAATGACCAACCAAATCATTGTTGTGTCACTGGATATCATAAAAAGAGTTTCACTGTGTGTAGTCAACTTTCCTTCTTACGGCTGGTCAATCGGAGCAATGGTTGAGAGGTTATTCAAGCTCGAAGTTGCAAAATTTGAAATTCTGTCTGCGTCAATTTGTTATGATTAAATTAACTTTGTTATGATTCATACTTTTGAAAGCTACCCTCTAATCTTACACCCCCTTATTGTATGCCCTTTACACATAGAAACCCTTATAATGTCATCTGGACATCATATGAGCACCATGTGAGTTGGCTTAGAACGACGCTAGCCAATCTGTGCCACTACTTGTTGAAGTTCTTCGTACTTGCTAGTTGACAACTAGTGTTCCCAACCCATTTTCCCCCTCTGACCATTTGTGACTCGTGTTATGAGTTTTCAATGTTGACCACACTGTGAAACTCGTTTGGTCATGGTTATGGACACATGCCTAATTTGGTTCTTCACTGTACATGGTTACCACGCCGTGGCACTACATATTAAAGGTATTTGTGCTTTCTAGCTTATAGCTAGTGTTCCCAAACCATAGTTATCCCCCTTTGACTACACGTGGCTCTTGTTGTGAGCTGTCAACGCTGACCACATGAAGTGGAATTGGTTGGTCATGGTCAGTGACATATGCATACGTTGGTTGGTCACTGTGCATAGTAGCCACGCTGTGCCACACCATATTGAAGGTATTTGTACTTGCTACTTGATAACTAGTATTCACGAAAAATTGTCTTCCACTCTGACCATGTGTGACTTGTCTTATGAGCTGTCAAAGTTTACCACACTTAGAGACATTATTTGGTCATGGTCAGTGACACATGCCTACTTTGGTTGGTCATCGTGCATGGCATCTACACCGTGCCACAACTTGTTGAAGGGCCTTGTGCTTGCTAGTTGGTACCTGCTGTTCCCAGACCATTGTTTCCCCCTCTGACCATTTGTGATTCGTATTATGAGTTGTCAGTGCTGTCCACACACAGCGGATTTCTTTTGTCAAAGGAGGTACATATGCCTACTTTGGGCGGTCATTGTGCATGGTAGTCACACCGTGCTTATACTGATTGAAGGTCGCTGTACTTGCTAGTTGAGAGCTGATTTTCCCAGACCATTGTTTCCCCCTCTGACCGTTTGTGACTCGTGTTATGGTTGGTGAATGTTGACCACCCATATTGAAATTCTATGGTCATGGTCAGTGACATTTGCCTAGTTTGGTAGTTTGGTGTGCATATTGGCCACAACATGCCACTACCGTCGAAGTTCTTTGTCCTTCTAGTTGATACATGGGGTCCTCAAAGTATTGTCTCTCCCTCTAGCCAGTTGTGACTCGTGTTATGAGTTGTCCATGTTGACCACACATAGTGGACTTCTTCGGTCATAGCCAGTGACATATGCATCCTTTGGTTGGTCACTGTGCACGCTAGCCACAGCGTGGCACTACTTGTTGAAGATCTTTCTACTTGCTAGTTGATAACTAGTGTTCCCAATTCATGGTTTCCCCCACTGACCATTTTTGACTCGTGTTATGAGTTTGTATTGGCACACACTGTGAAATCCGTTTGGTCATGGTTAGTGACATATGCCTACTTTGGTTTGTCCCTGTACATGGTTACCATGCCGTGTCACTATGTATTGAAGGTCTTTATGCTTTCTTGTTGATAGCTAGTGTTCCCAAACCGTTGTTAGCCCCTCTGAATATCTGTGACTCGTGTTGTGAGCTGTCAACATTGACCACATAAAGTGAAGTTATTTGGTCATGGTCAGTGACATATGCATACTTTGGTTGGTCAATGTGCATTGTAGCCACACTGTGCCACTACATATTGAAGGGATTTGTACTTGCTAGTTCATAACTATTATTTAGAAACCATTATCTTCCACTCTGACCATTTGTGACTCGTGTTATGAGCTGTCAAAGTTTACTACACATGGTGACATTCTTTGGTCATGGTCAGTGACATATGCATACATTCGTTGGTCATCGTGCATGGTATCCACACCGCGTCACAACGTATTGAAGGTCACTGTGCTTGCTATTTGATACCTGGTGTTCCCAAATAATTGTTTTCCCCTCTGACTATTTGTGACTCGAGTTATGAGTTGTCAACGTTGACCACGCAGAGCGGATTTCTTTGGTCAAAGGCAGTACATATGCCTAGTTGGTCGGTCATTGTGAATGGTAGCCACACCGTGCCAATACTGATTGGAGGGCATAGTACTTGCTGGTTGAGAGCTGATATTCCCGGACCATTGTTACCCCCTCTGACCATTTGTGACTCGTGGTATGGTTGGTGAACGTTGACCACCCATATTGAAATTATCTGGTCATGGTCATTGACATATGCCTAGTTTGGTCGTTTGGTGTGCAAAGTAGCCACACTGTGCCACTGCTAAAGTTATTTGTCCTTTCTAGTCCATGCATAGGGTTCCCCAACCATTCTCTCTCCCCCTGACCATTCGTGACTCGTGTTATGAGCTGTCAGTGTTGACCACGCATACTGGATTTTGTAGGTGAGAGTCAGGGACGTATTCATCCTGTGGTTGGTCACTGTGCACGCTAGCCAAACCGTGCCACTACCTGTTGAAGTTCTTCGTACTTGCTAGTTTACAACTAGTGTTCCCAACCCATTTTCCCCCCCTCTGACCATTTGTGACTCGTGTTATGAGTTTTCAATATTGACCACACACTGTGAAATTCGTTTGGTCATGGTTACTGACATATGCCTAATTTGGGTTGTCACTATACATGATAACCATGCGTGTCACTACGTATTAAAGGTATCTGTGCTTTCTAGTTAATAGCTAATGTTCCCAAACCATTGTTACCCCCCTTTGACTATCTGTGACTCGTGTTGTGAGTGGTCAACGCTGACCACACGAAGTGGAATTCGTTGATCATGGTCAGTGACACTAGCATACTTTGGTTGGTCACTGTGCATGGTAGCCTCGCTGTGCCACAACATGTTGAAGATATTTGTACATACTACTCGATAACTAGTATTCACAAACCATTGTCTTCCACTATGACCATTTGTGACTTGTGTTATGAGCTGTCAAAGTTTACCACACTTAGATACATTATTTGGTCATGGTCAGTGACATATGCCTACTTTGGTTGGTCATCGTGCATGGCATCCTTACCGTGCCACAACTTGTTAGGTCCTTGTGCTTGCTAGTTGATACCTGATGTTCCCAGACCATTGTTTCCCCCTCTGACAATTTGTGGTTCGTATTATGAGTTGTCAACGCTGTCCACACACAGCGGGTTTATTTGGTTAAGGCAGTACATATGCCTACTTTGGACGGTCATTGTGCATGGTAGCCACATCGTGCTTATACTGATTGAAGGTCGCTGTACTTGCTAGTTGCGAGCTGATATTCCCAGACCATTGTTTCCTCCTCTGACCGTTTGTGGCTCGTGATATGGTTGGTGAATGTTGACCAACCATATTGAAATTCTTTGGTCATGGTCAGTGACATATGCCTAGTTTGGTTGTTTGGTGTGCATAGAAGCCACACTGTGCCACTACGTATTGAAGTTCTTTGTCCTTTCTAGTCCATACATATGCTTCCCAAACGATTGTCTCTCCCTCTGACCATTTGTGACTCGTGTTATGAGTTGTCAATGTTGACCATACATAGTAGAATTCTTCGGTCATAGAAAGTGACGTGTGCATCCTTTGGTTGGTCACTTTGCACGCTAGCCACACCGTGCCACTACTTGTTGAAAATCTTTCTACTTGCTAGTCAATAACTGGTGATCCAGACCCATGGTTTCCCCCACTGACCATTTGTGACTCGTGTTATGAGCTTTCAACGTTGACCACACACTGTGAAATCCGTTTGGTCATGGTTTGTGACATATACCTACTTTGGTTTGTCACTGTACATGGTTACCATGCCGTGTCATTACGTATGGAATGTCTTTGTGCTTTCTTGTTGACAGCTAGTGTTCACAACCCATTGTTAGCCCCTTCTGACTATCTGTGACTTGTGTCGTGAATTGTAAATGTTGACCACATGAAGTGAAATTATTTGTTCATGGTCAAGGACATATGCATACTTTGGTTGGTCACTGTGCATTGTAGCCACACTGTGCCACTACATATTGAAGGTATTTGTACTCGCTAGTTGATAACTAGTATTCACAAACCATTATCTTCCACCCTGACCATTTGTGGCTCGTGTTGTGAGTTGTCAAAGTTTACCACACTTGGTGACATTATTTGGTCATGGTCAGTGACATATGCCTACTTTGGTTGGTCATCGTGCATGGTATGCACACTATGCCACAACGTATTGAAGGTCCTTGTGCTTGCTAGTAGATCCTTGGTGTTCCCAATCCATTGTCTCCCCCTCTGACCAGATGTGACTCCTATTATGAGTTGTCAGCGCTGACCACTTACGGCGGATTTCTTTGCTCAAAGGCAGTACATATGCCTACTTTGGCCGGTCATTGTGCATGGTAGCCACACCGTGCTACTACTGACTGAAGGTCGTTGTACTTGCTAGTTGGTATCTACCATTCCCACACCATTGTTTACCCCTCTGACAATTCGTGACCCATAGTATGGGTTGTCAAGGTTGACCACACATGGTAAAATTATTTGGTCATGGTAAGTGGCACATGCCTAATCTGGTTGGTCATTATGCATGGTAGCTACACCATTCCACTCCTTGTTGAAACTCTTTGTACTTGCTAGTCAATAAATAGCGAAAGGTTTCTCCCTTTGACACCAGGTCAGTTTTTGTTGATTTGTTACGCGTAGGTGCCTTCACTGGAATACTCCGTCCCACCCCCCTAGAGGTATGTTCCGTGGACGACGTTGAGGACAGATATGTGACCGCATTATGACACCCCCCTACCCCCCACGGCTTATGCTCGAAGGTATAGTTGAGGTATCACACCACGGCCGCCACCCCCAGGTCACGAGCCTATTCTATATTGCGCGTACGAGGATTGAAACCCAGGACCTACCGCTCTAGAATCTAACCATGTACAGGGACAAACCAAAGTAGGCATATGTCACTGACCATGACCAAAAGGATTTCACAGTGTGTGGTCAACATTGAAAACTCATAACACGAGTCACAAATGGTCGGTGGGGGAAACCATGGGTCGGGAACACTAGTTATGAAATAGCAAGTAGAAATACTTTCAACAAGTAGTGGCATGGTGTGGCTAGCGTGCACAGTGACCAACCAAAGGATGCACACGTCACTGACTATGACCAAAGATATCCACTATTTATGGTCAACGTTCACAACTCATAACACGAGTCACAAATGGTCACAGGGGGAGACAATGGTTTGGAAACCCTATGTATCGACTAGAAAGGACAAAGAACTTCAATACGTAGTGGCACAGTGTGGCTACTATGCACACCAAACAACCAAAACAGGCATATGTCAGTGACCATGCAAAAGAATTTAAACATGGGTGGTCAACATCCACCAACCATAACACGAGTCACAAACGGTCAGAGGGGGAACCAATGGTCTGGGAATATCAGCTCTCGACTAGCAAGTACAGTGACCTTCGCACCACTCCGCAACCAGTTCGCACCACTCCGCAACCAATGCGCACCACTCCGCAACCAGTTCGCACCACTCTGAAACCAGTTTGCACCACTCCACAACCAGTTCGCACCACTCCGCGGCTAGTTCTTGCCACTTCGCATCCAGTTCGCACCACTCCACAACCAGTTCACCACTCCGCAACTAGTTTGCACCACTCCGCAACCAGTTCGGACCACTCCGCAACCAGGGCTTACCACTCCGCAAGCAGTTCGCACCACTCCGCAACCAGTTTGTACCACTCCGCAACAAGTTTGTACCACTCCGCAACAAGTTTATACCACTCCGCAACCAGTTCACACCACTCCGCAACGAGTTCGCACCACTCCGCAACCAGTTCCCACCACTCTACACCCAGCTCGCACCACTCCGCACCCAGTTCGCACCACTCCGCAACCAGTGCGCACCACTCCGCAACCAGTTCGCACCACTCCGCACCCAGTGCGCACCACTCCACAGCCAGTTCGCACCACTCCGCAACCAGTACGAACCAGTTCGCACCACTCCGCAACCAGCTCGCACCTACCCACAAGCAGTTCGCACCACTATGCACTCAGTGCGCACCACTCCACAGCCAGTTCGCACCCACCCGCAACCAGTTCGCACCACTCCGCAACCAGTTTGCACCACTCCACAGCCAGTTCCCACCACTCCGCAAGCAGTTCGCACCACTCCGCAACAAGGTGGCACCATTCCACAACCAGTTCACACCACTCCGCAACCAGTTCGCACCACTCCGCAACCAGTTCGCACCACTCCACAACCAATCCGCAACCAGTTCAAACCACTCTGCAGCCACTTTGCACCACTCTGCAACCCGTTGACACCACTCTGCAACCCGTTCCCACCACTCCCCTACCAGTTTGCACCAGTCCGCAACCGGTTCACACCACTCCGCGACCAGTTTGCACCACTCCGCAACCAGTTTGCACCACACCGCAACCAGTTCGCACCACTCCGCAACCAGTTTGCACCAGTCCGCAACCAGTTCGCACCACTCCGCAACCAGTGCGCCAAATCCGCAACCAGTTCGCACCACACCGCAACCAGTTCGCACCACTCCGCAACCAGGTCGCACCACTCCGCAACCAGTTCGCACCACTCTGCAATCATTTCGCACCATTCCGCAACCAGTTTGCACCACTCTGCAACCAGTTCGCACCACTCTGCAACCAGTTCGCACCACTCGGCAACCAGGTCGCACCACTCCGCAACCAGTTCGCACCACTCTGCAATCATTTCGCACCATTCCGCAACCAGTTTGCACCACTCTGCAACCAGTTCGCACCACTCTGCAACCAGTTCGCACCACTCGGCAACCAGGTCGCACCACTCCGCAACCAGTTCGCACCACTCTGCAATCATTTCGCACCATTCCGCAACCAGTTTGCACCACTCTGCAACCAGTTCGCACCACTCTGCAACCAGTTCGCACCACTCGGCAACCAGGTCGCACCACTCCGCAACCAGTTCGCACCACTCTGCAATCATTTCGCACCATTCCGCAACCAGTTTGCACCACTCTGCAACCAGTTCGCACCACTCTGCAACCAGTTCGCACCACTCGGCAACCAGGTCGCACCACTCCGCAACCAGTTCGCACCACTCTGCAATCATTTCGCACCATTCCGCAACCAGTTTGCACCACTCTGCAACCAGTTCGCACCACTCTGCAACCAGTTCGCACCACTCGGCAACCAGGTCGCACCACTCCGCAACCAGTTCGCACCACTCTGCAATCATTTCGCACCATTCCGCAACCAGTTTGCACCACTCTGCAACCAGTTCGCACCACTCTGCAACCAGTTCGCACCACTCGGCAACCAGGTCGCACCACTCCGCAACCAGTTCGCACCACTCTGCAATCATTTCGCACCATTCCGCAACCAGTTTGCACCACTCTGCAACCAGTTCGCACCACTCTGCAACCAGTTCGCACCACTCGGCAACCAGGTCGCACCACTCCGCAACCAGTTCGCACCACTCTGCAATCATTTCGCACCATTCCGCAACCAGTTTGCACCACTCTGCAACCAGTTCGCACCACTCCGCAACCAGTTCGCACCACTCCACAGCCAGTTCGCACCACTTCGCAACCAGTTCGCACCACTCCACAGCCAGTTCCCACCACTCCGCAACCAGTTCGCACCACTTCGCAACCAGTTCACACCACTCCAAACAACTTGGCACCACTCTGCAACCAGTTCACACTACTCTGCAACCAGTTCGCACCACTCCGCAACCCGTTCGCACCACTCATTGACCGGTTCGCACCACTCTGCAACCAGTTCGCACCACTCTGCAACCAGTTCACACTACTCCAAAACCAGTTCCTACCACTCCGCAACCAGTTCGCACCCCTTCGCAACCCGTTTGCTCCACTCTGCAACCCGAACGCACCACTCCGCAACCAGTTGGCACCACTCCGCGACAAGTTCGCACCACTCCGTGACCAGTTCGCACCACTCCGCAAGCAGTTCGCACCACTCTGCAACCAGTTTGACTAGTCCGCAACCAGTTTGCACCACTCTGCAACCAGTTCGCACCACTCCGCAAGCAGTTCGCACCACTCTGCAACCAGTTCGCACCACTCCGCAACCAGTTCGCACCACTCCGCAACCAGCTCGCACCACTCCGCAAGCAGTTTGAACCACTCCACAGCCAGTTCGCAACACTCCGCAACCAGTTTGCACCACTCCACGACCAGTTCGCACCACTCCGTGACCAGTTCGCACCACTCCGCAGCCAGTTCTTACCACTCTGCAATCAGTTCACACGACTCCGCAATCAGTTCGCACCACTCCGCAACCAGTTTGACCACTCCGCAACCAGTTTGCACCACTCTGCAACCAGTTTGCACCACTCCGCAACCAGTTCGCACCACCCCGCAACCAGTTTGTACCACTCCCCAACCAGCTCGCACCACTCCGCAACCAGTTCGCACCACTGCGCAACCAGTTCGCACCTCTCAGCAACCAGTTTGCACCACTCCGCAACCAGTTGGACCACTCCGCAACCAGATCGCACCACTCCGCATCCAGTACAAACCACTCTGCAACCAGATCGCACAATTCTGAAACCAGTTTGACCACTCTGCACCCAGTTTGCACCACTCTGCAACCAAATCGCACCGTTTCGCTACCAGTCCGCACCACTCCGCAACCAGTTCGCACCACTCCACAACCAGTTCGCACTCCGCAACCAGTTTGCAACACTCCGCAACCAGTTCGCACCACTCCACAACCAGTTCGCTCCACTCCACTACCCGTTTGCACCACTCCGCGACCAGTTCGCACCACTCCGCAACCAGTTCGCACCACACCGCAACCAGTTCCGCCACTCCGCAACCAGTTCGCACCACTCCGCAACAAATTAGCACCACACCGCAACCAGTTCGCACCACTCCGTAACCAGTTCGCACCACTCAGAAACAAGTTCTCACCACTCCGCAACCAGTTTGCTCCACTCCGCAACAAGTTCTACGACTCCACAAACAGTTCTCACCACTCCGTAACCAGTTCGCACCACTCCACAACCAGTTCACACCATTCCGCAACCAGTTCGCAACACTCCCTAGCCAGTTCGCATCACTCCGCAACCAGTTCCAACCACTCCGCAACCAGTTCGCACCACTCCGCAACCTGTTTGCACTACCACGCAACCAGTTCGCACCACTCCGCAACCAGTTCGCACCACTCCGCAACACGTTCGCACCACTCGCCAACCAGTTCGCACCACTCTGCAGCCAGTTCACATCACTCGGCAACCAGTTCGCACCACACCGCAACCAGTACGCACCACTCCGCAACCAGTTCGCATCACTCCGCAACCAGTTCCAACCACTCCGCAACCAGTTCGCACCATTCTGCAACCAGTTCGCACCACTCGGCAACCAGGTCGCACCACTCCGCAACCAGTTCGCATCACTCCGCAACCAGTTCCAACCACTCCGCAACCAGTTCGCACCATTCTGCAACCAGTTCGCACCACTCGGCAACCAGGTCGCACCACTCCGCAACCAGTTCGCATCACTCCGCAACCAGTTCCAACCACTCCGCAACCAGTTCGCACCATTCTGCAACCAGTTCGCACCACTCGGCAACCAGGTCGCACCACTCCGCAACCAGTTCGCATCACTCCGCAACCAGTTCGCACCACTCTGCAACCAGTTCGCACCACTCCGCTACCAGTTCGCACCACTCCTCGACCAGTTCGCACCACTCTGCAACCAGTTCGCACCACTCTACAACCAGTTCACACTACTCCACAACCAGTTCATACCACTCCGCAACCAGTTCGCACCCCTTCGCAACCCGTTTGCACCACTCTGCAACCCGAACGCACCACTCCGCAACCAGTTGGCACCACTCCGCGACAAGTTCGCACCACTCCGTGACCAGTTCGCACCACTCCGCAAGCAGTTCGCACCACTCTGCAACCAGTTTGACCAATCCGCAACCAGTTCGCACCACTTCGCAACTAGTTCGCACCACTCAGCAACCAGTTCGCACCATTCCACAACCAGTTCGTACCACTCCGCAACCAGTTCGCACGACTCCGCAACCAGTTCGCACCACTCCGCAACCAATAAGAACCACTCCGCAACCAGTTTGCACCACTCTGCAACCAGTTCGCACCACTCTGCAACCAGGTCGCACCACTCCGCAACCAGTTCGCGCCACCCCGCAACCAGTTCGCACCACTCCGCGACCAGTTCGCACCACTCCGCGACCAGTTCGCACCACTCCGCGACCAGTTCGCACCACTCCGCGACCAGTTCGCACCACTCCGCGACCAGTTCGCACCACTCCGCGACCAGTTCGCACCACTCCGCGACCAGTTCGCACCACTCCGCGACCAGTTCGCACCACTCCGCGACCAGTTCGCACCACTCCGCGACCAGTTCGCACCACTCCGCGACCAGTTCGCACCACTCCGCGACCAGTTCGCACCACTCCGCGACCAGTTCGCACCACTCCGCGACCAGTTCGCACCACTCCGCGACCAGTTCGCACCACTCCGCGACCAGTTCGCACCACTCCGCGACCAGTTCGCACCACTCCGCGACCAGTTCGCACCACTCCGCGACCAGTTCGCACCACTCCGCGACCAGTTTGCACCACTCCGCAACCAGTTCGCACCACACCGCAACCAGTTCGCACAACTCAGCAACCAGTTCGCACCACCCCGCAACCAGTTCGCACCACTCCGCAACCAGTTCGCACCACTCCGCAACCAGTTTGCACCACGCCGCAACCAATTCTCGCCACTCCGCAACCAGTTTGCACCACTCCGCAACCCGTTCTCACACCTCCGCAATCAGTTCTCGCCACTCCGCAACCAGTTTGCACCACTCCACATTCAGTTCGCACCACTCCCCAACCAGTTCGCACCACTCGGCAGCCAGTTCGCATCATTCCACAACCAGTTCACACCACTTCGCAACCAGTTCGCACCACTCCGCAATCAGTTTGCACCACTCCGCAACCTGATCCCACCATTCTGCAACCAGTTTGGATCACTCCACTACCAGTTCCCAACACTCCGCAACCAGTTCGCACCACTCCGCAACCAGTTGGCACCACTCCGCAACCAGTTTGGACCACTCCGCAACCGGTTCGCACCACTCGGCAGCCAGTTCACATCACTCTGCAACCAGTTCGGAGAACTCCGCAACCAGTTCCCACCACTCCGCAACCAGTTCGCACCACTCCGCAACCAGTTCACACCACTCGGCAACCAGTTCCCACCACTCCGCAACCAGTTCGCACCACTCCGCAACCAGTTCACACCACTCCGGAACCATTTCGCACCACTCCACAACCAGTTCGCACCACTCTGAAACCAGTTCGCACCACTTCACAACCCGGTTGCACCACTCCGCAACCAGTTCCCACTTCTCTGCAACCAGTTCACACCACTCCGCAACCCGTTTGCAGCCCTTTGCAACCCGTTCGCACCACTCCGCAACCCGTTTGCACCACTCCGCAACCAGTTCGCACCACTCCGCGACCAGTTCGCACCACTCCGCGACCAGTTCGCACCACTTTGCGACCAGTTTGCACCACTCAGCGACCAGTTCGCACCATTCCGCAACCAGTTCCCACCGCTCTGCAACCATTTCGCACCAATG
>SZWC01002249.1:115933-126163 GCA_023375785.1 Penium margaritaceum
CCGCAACCAGTTCGCACCACTCCGCAACCAGTTCGCACCACTCCGCAACCAGTTCGCACCACTCCGCAACCAGTTCGCACCACTCCGCAACCAGTTCGCACCACTCTCCAACCAGTTCGCACCACTCTCTGACCAGTTCGCACCAATCCGCAACCAGTTTGCACCAGCCTGTAGCCAGTTCGCACCACCCCGCAACTAGTTCGCACCACTCCGCATCCATTTTGCACCACCCCGCAGCTAGTTCTCACCACTCCGCAACCAGTTCGCACCACTCCACAACCATTTCACCACTCAGCAACCAGTTTGCACCACTCGGCAACCAGTTCGCACCACTCCGCAACCAGTTCGCACCACTCTGCAACCAATTCGCACCACTCCGCAACCAGTTCGCACCACTCCGCAACCAGTTCGCACCACTCAAAAACCAGTCAGCACCACTCCAGAACCAGTTCGCACCATCCGCAACCAGTTCGTACCACTCCGCAACCAGTTCCATCCACTCCACAACCAGTTCGCACCTCTCCGCAACTAGTGCGCTCCTACCCGCAACCAGTTCGCACCACTCCGCAACCAGTTCGCACCACTCCACAGCCAGTTCCCACCACTCCGCAACCAGTACGCACCACTCCGCAACAAGTTGGCACCATTCCGCAACCAATTCACACCACTCCGCAACTAGTTTGCACCAATCTGCAACCAGTTCGCACTACACTCAAACCCATTCCCACCACTCTGCAACCAGTTTGCACCACTCCACAACCAGTTCGCACGACTCCGCAACCAGTTCACACCACTCCGCAACCAGTTCACATCACTCCGCAACGAGTTCGCACCATTCCGCAACCAGTTCGCACCACTCCACAACCAGTTCGCACCACTCCGCAACCAGTTCACATCACTCCGCAACGAGTTCGCACCATTCCGCAACCAGTTCGCACCACTCCACAACCAGTTCGCACCAATCCGCAACCAGTTCGGACCACGCTGCAACCAGTTCCCACCACTCTGCAACCAGTTCACACCACTCCGCAACCAGTTTGCACCACTCCGCTACCAGTTTGCACCCCTTCGCAACCCGTTCGCACTACTCTTCAACCCGAACGCACCACTCCGCAACCAGTTCGCACCACACCGCGACCAGTTCGCATCACTCCGCGACCAGTTCGCACCACTCCGCGACCAGTTCGCACCACTCAGCGACCAGTTCGCACCACTCCGCAACCAGTTTCCACCACTCTACAACCAGTTCGCACTACTCTGCACCTAGTTTGCACCACTCTGCAACCAGTTTGCACCACTCCGCAACCAGTTCGCACCACTCCGCAACCAGTTTGCACCACTCCTCAACCAGTTCGCACCACTCCGCAGCCAGTTCGCACCACAACGCAGCCTGTTCGCACCACTCCGCAACCAGTTGGCACCCCTCCGCAACAAGTACGAACCACTCCGCAACCAGTTCGCATCACTCTGCAGCCAGTTTGACCACTTCGCAACCAGTTTGCACCACTCCGCAACCAGTTCGTACCGCTCCGCAACCAGTTCGCACCACTCTGCAACCGGTTCACACCACTCCACAACCAGTTCGCACCACTCCGCAGCTAGTTCTGACCACTCCGCATCCAGTTCGCACCACTCCACAACCAGTTCACCACTCCGCAACCAGTTTGCACCACTCGGCAACCAGTTCGCACCACTCCGCAACCAGTTCGCACTACTCCGCAACCACTTCGCACCACTCTGCAACCAGTTCGCACAACTCCGCAACCACTTCGCACCACTCCACAACCAGTTCGCACCACTCCGCAGCTAGTTCTGACCACTCCGCATCCAGTTCGCACCACTCCACAACCAGTTCACCACTCCGCAACCAGTTTGCACCACTCGGCAACCAGTTCGCACCACTCCGCAACCAGTTCGCACTACTCCGCAACCACTTCGCACCACTCTGCAACCAGTTCGCACAACTCCGCAACCACTTCGCACCACTCCACAACCAGTTCGCACCACTCCGCAGCTAGTTCTGACCACTCCGCATCCAGTTCGCACCACTCCACAACCAGTTCACCACTCCGCAACCAGTTTGCACCACTCGGCAACCAGTTCGCACCACTCCGCAACCAGTTCGCACTACTCCGCAACCACTTCGCACCACTCTGCAACCAGTTCGCACAACTCCGCAACCACTTCGCACCACTCCACAACCAGTTCGCACCACTCCGCAGCTAGTTCTGACCACTCCGCATCCAGTTCGCACCACTCCACAACCAGTTCACCACTCCGCAACCAGTTTGCACCACTCGGCAACCAGTTCGCACCACTCCGCAACCAGTTCGCACTACTCCGCAACCACTTCGCACCACTCTGCAACCAGTTCGCACAACTCCGCAACCACTTCGCACCACTCCACAACCAGTTCGCACCACTCCGCAGCTAGTTCTGACCACTCCGCATCCAGTTCGCACCACTCCACAACCAGTTCACCACTCCGCAACCAGTTTGCACCACTCGGCAACCAGTTCGCACCACTCCGCAACCAGTTCGCACTACTCCGCAACCACTTCGCACCACTCTGCAACCAGTTCGCACAACTCCGCAACCACTTCGCACCACTCCACAACCAGTTCGCACCACTCCGCAGCTAGTTCTGACCACTCCGCATCCAGTTCGCACCACTCCACAACCAGTTCACCACTCCGCAACCAGTTTGCACCACTCGGCAACCAGTTCGCACCACTCCGCAACCAGTTCGCACTACTCCGCAACCACTTCGCACCACTCTGCAACCAGTTCGCACAACTCCGCAACCACTTCGCACCACTCCACAACCAGTTCGCACCACTCCGCAGCTAGTTCTGACCACTCCGCATCCAGTTCGCACCACTCCACAACCAGTTCACCACTCCGCAACCAGTTTGCACCACTCGGCAACCAGTTCGCACCACTCCGCAACCAGTTCGCACTACTCCGCAACCACTTCGCACCACTCTGCAACCAGTTCGCACAACTCCGCAACCACTTCGCACCACTCCACAACCAGTTCGCACCACTCCGCAGCTAGTTCTGACCACTCCGCATCCAGTTCGCACCACTCCACAACCAGTTCACCACTCCGCAACCAGTTTGCACCACTCGGCAACCAGTTCGCACCACTCCGCAACCAGTTCGCACTACTCCGCAACCACTTCGCACCACTCTGCAACCAGTTCGCACAACTCCGCAACCACTTCGCACCACTCCACAACCAGTTCGCACCACTCCGCAGCTAGTTCTGACCACTCCGCATCCAGTTCGCACCACTCCACAACCAGTTCACCACTCCGCAACCAGTTTGCACCACTCGGCAACCAGTTCGCACCACTCCGCAACCAGTTCGCACTACTCCGCAACCACTTCGCACCACTCTGCAACCAGTTCGCACAACTCCGCAACCACTTCGCACCACTCCACAACCAGTTCGCACCACTCCGCAGCTAGTTCTGACCACTCCGCATCCAGTTCGCACCACTCCACAACCAGTTCACCACTCCGCAACCAGTTTGCACCACTCGGCAACCAGTTCGCACCACTCCGCAACCAGTTCGCACTACTCCGCAACCACTTCGCACCACTCTGCAACCAGTTCGCACAACTCCGCAACCACTTCGCACCACTCCACAACCAGTTCGCACCACTCCGCAGCTAGTTCTGACCACTCCGCATCCAGTTCGCACCACTCCACAACCAGTTCACCACTCCGCAACCAGTTTGCACCACTCGGCAACCAGTTCGCACCACTCCGCAACCAGTTCGCACTACTCCGCAACCACTTCGCACCACTCTGCAACCAGTTCGCACAACTCCGCAACCACTTCGCACCACTCCACAACCAGTTCGCACCACTCCGCAACCAGTTCGCACCACTCCGCGACCAGTTCCCACCACTCTTCAACCAGTTCGCACCACTCCGCAACCAGTTCGCACCACTCCGCAACCAGTTTTACCTGTCGGCAACCAGTTTGCACAACTCTGCAACCAGTTCTCACCATTCAGCAACCAGTTTGCACCACTCCGCAACCAGTTTGCACCACTCCGCAACCAGCTCGCACCACTCCGCAACCAGTTCGAACCACTCCGCAACCAGTTCGCAACATTCCGCAACCAGTTCGCACCACTCCGCGACCAGTTCACACCACTCCGCGACCAGTTCGCACCACTCCCCAACCAGTTCCCACCACTCTACAACCCGTTCGCACCACTGTGCAACCAGTTCGCACCAATCCGCAACCAGTTTGACCACTCCACAACCAGTTTGCACCACTCTGCAACCAGTTCGCACCACTCCGCAACCAGTTCGCACCACTCCGCAACCAGTTCGCACCACTCCTCAACCAGCTCGCACCATTCCGAAACCAGTTCGCACCACTCCGCAACCAGTTCGCACCACTCCTCAACCAGCTCGCACCATTCCGAAACCAGTTCGCACCACTCCGCAACCAGTTCGCACCACTCCACAACCAGTTCGCACCACTCTGCAGCCAGTTGGACCACTCCGCAACCAGTTGACACCACTCCGCATCCAGTACGAACCACTATGCAACCAGACCGCACAACTCTGAAACCAGTTTGACCACTCTGCACCCAGTTTGCACCACCCCGCAACCAAATCGCACCACTCCGCTACCAGTTCACACCACTCCACAATCAGTTCGCACCACTCCGCAACCAGTTCGCACCACTCTGCAACCAGTTTGCAACACTCCGCAACCAGTTCGTACCACTCCGCAACCAGTTCGAACCACTCCGCTACCAGTTTGCACCACTCCACGACCAGTTCGCACCACTCCTGAACCAGTTCGCACCATTCCGCAACCAGTTCGCACCACTCCGCGACCAGTTCGCACCACTCTCCAGCCAGTTTGCACCACTCCAAAACCAGTTCGCACCACTCCGCAACCAGTTCGTACCACTCTGCAACCAGTTCGCACCACTCGGCAACCAGGTGGCACCACTCCGCAACCAGTTCGTACCACTTCTAAACCAGTTCACACCACTCCGCAACCAGTTCGCACCACTCGGCAACTAGTTCGGACCACTCCGCAACCAATTGGCACCACTCCGCAACCAGTTCGCACCACTCCGGAACCAGTTCACACCACTCCGCAACCAGCTCGCACCACTCCACAACCAGTTCGCAGCACTCCGCAACCAGTTTGCACAACTCGGAAACCAGTTTGCACCACTCCACATCCAGTCCGCACCACTCCGAAACCAATTCGTACAACTTCACAACCATTTCGCACCACTGTGCAACCAGTTCGCACCACTCCCCAACCAGTTCACACCACTCCGCAACCAGTTCGCACCACTCGGCAACTAGTTCGGACCACTCCGCAACCAATTGGCACCACTCCGCAACCAGTTCGCACCACTCCGGAACCAGTTCACACCACTCCGCAACCAGCTCGCACCACTCCACAACCAGTTCGCAGCACTCCGCAACCAGTTTGCACAACTCGGAAACCAGTTTGCACCACTCCACATCCAGTCCGCACCACTCCGAAACCAATTCGTACAACTTCACAACCATTTCGCACCACTGTGCAACCAGTTCGCACCACTCCCCAACCAGTTCACACCACTCCGCAACCAGTTCGCACCACTCGGCAACTAGTTCGGACCACTCCGCAACCAATTGGCACCACTCCGCAACCAGTTCGCACCACTCCGGAACCAGTTCACACCACTCCGCAACCAGCTCGCACCACTCCACAACCAGTTCGCAGCACTCCGCAACCAGTTTGCACAACTCGGAAACCAGTTTGCACCACTCCACATCCAGTCCGCACCACTCCGAAACCAATTCGTACAACTTCACAACCATTTCGCACCACTGTGCAACCAGTTCGCACCACTCCCCAACCAGTTCACACCACTCCGCAACCAGTTCGCACCACTCGGCAACTAGTTCGGACCACTCCGCAACCAATTGGCACCACTCCGCAACCAGTTCGCACCACTCCGGAACCAGTTCACACCACTCCGCAACCAGCTCGCACCACTCCACAACCAGTTCGCAGCACTCCGCAACCAGTTTGCACAACTCGGAAACCAGTTTGCACCACTCCACATCCAGTCCGCACCACTCCGAAACCAATTCGTACAACTTCACAACCATTTCGCACCACTGTGCAACCAGTTCGCACCACTCCCCAACCAGTTCACACCACTCCGCAACCAGTTCGCACCACTCGGCAACTAGTTCGGACCACTCCGCAACCAATTGGCACCACTCCGCAACCAGTTCGCACCACTCCGGAACCAGTTCACACCACTCCGCAACCAGCTCGCACCACTCCACAACCAGTTCGCAGCACTCCGCAACCAGTTTGCACAACTCGGAAACCAGTTTGCACCACTCCACATCCAGTCCGCACCACTCCGAAACCAATTCGTACAACTTCACAACCATTTCGCACCACTGTGCAACCAGTTCGCACCACTCCCCAACCAGTTCACACCACTCCGCAACCAGTTCGCACCACTCGGCAACTAGTTCGGACCACTCCGCAACCAATTGGCACCACTCCGCAACCAGTTCGCACCACTCCGGAACCAGTTCACACCACTCCGCAACCAGCTCGCACCACTCCACAACCAGTTCGCAGCACTCCGCAACCAGTTTGCACAACTCGGAAACCAGTTTGCACCACTCCACATCCAGTCCGCACCACTCCGAAACCAATTCGTACAACTTCACAACCATTTCGCACCACTGTGCAACCAGTTCGCACCACTCCCCAACCAGTTCACACCACTCCGCAACCAGTTCGCACCACTCGGCAACTAGTTCGGACCACTCCGCAACCAATTGGCACCACTCCGCAACCAGTTCGCACCACTCCGGAACCAGTTCACACCACTCCGCAACCAGCTCGCACCACTCCACAACCAGTTCGCAGCACTCCGCAACCAGTTTGCACAACTCGGAAACCAGTTTGCACCACTCCACATCCAGTCCGCACCACTCCGAAACCAATTCGTACAACTTCACAACCATTTCGCACCACTGTGCAACCAGTTCGCACCACTCCCCAACCAGTTCACACCACTCCGCAACCAGTTCGCACCACTCGGCAACTAGTTCGGACCACTCCGCAACCAATTGGCACCACTCCGCAACCAGTTCGCACCACTCCGGAACCAGTTCACACCACTCCGCAACCAGCTCGCACCACTCCACAACCAGTTCGCACCACTCCGCAACCAGTTTGCACCACACCGCAACCATTTCGCACCACTCCACAACCAGTTCACACCACTCTTCAACCCACTTGCAACACTCCGCAGCCAGTTTGCACCACTCCGGAACCAGTTTGTACCACTTCGCAACCAGTTCGCACCACTCCGTAACCAGTTCGCACCACACCACAACCGGTTTGCACCACTCTGCAACCAGTTCGCACCACTCAGCAACCAGTTCGCACCACTCTGCAACCAGTTCGCACCACTCCGCAACCAGTTCGCACCACTCCTTAACCATTTCGCACCACTCCGTAACCAGATCGCACCAATCTGCAGCCAGTTCGCACCACTTCGCAACGAGTTGGCACCACTCCGCAACCAGTTCCCACCACTCCGCAACCAGTTCGTACCACTCCACAACCAGTTTGCACCACTCCACAACCTGTCCGCACCCCTTTGCAACCAGTTTGCACCATTCCGCAACCAGTTCGCACCTTTCCGCAACCAGTGTGCACCACTCCGCAACCAGTTTGCACCACTCCGAAACCCGTTTGCACCACTCCGCAACCAGTACACATCACTCATCAACCCACTTGCACCACTCTGCAGGCATTTCGCAACACTCCGCAGCCAGTTCGCACCACTACGCAGCCAGTTCGCACCACTTCGCAACCAGTTCGCACCACTCCGCAACCAGTTCGCACGACTGCGCAACCATTTCGCACCACTCCGCAACCAGTTTGCACCACTCCGCAACCAGTTTGCACCACTCCGCAACCAGTTCGCACCACTCCACGATTAGTCCGCAACACTCCGCAACCAGTTCGCACCACTCGGCAACCAGCTCCCAGCACTCCACAACCAGTTCGCACCACTCCACAACCAGTTCGCACCACTCCGCAACCCGTTCGCACCACTCCGCAACCAGTTTGCACCACTCCGCAACCAGTTCGCACCACTCCGCAGCCAGTTCGCACCACTCCGCAGCCAGTTCGCACCACTCCGCAGCCAGTTCGCACCACTCCGCAGCCAGTTCGCACCACTCCGCAGCCAGTTCGCACCACTCCGCAGCCAGTTCGCACCACTCCGCAGCCAGTTCGCACCACTCCGCAGCCAGTTCGCACCACTCCGCAGCCAGTTCGCACCACTCCGCAGCCAGTTCGCACCACTCCGCAGCCAGTTCGCACCACTCCGCAGCCAGTTCGCACCACTCCGCAGCCAGTTCGCACCACTCCGCAGCCAGTTCGCACCACTCCGCAGCCAGTTCGCACCACTCCGCAGCCAGTTCGCACCACTCCGCAGCCAGTTCGCACCACTCCGCAGCCAGTTCGCACCACTCCGCAGCCAGTTCGCACCACTCCGCAGCCAGTTCGCACCACTCCGCAGCCAGTTCGCACCACTCCGCAGCCAGTTCGCACCACTCCGCAGCCAGTTCGCACCACTCCGCAGCCAGTTCGCACCACTCCGCAGCCAGTTCGCACCACTCCGCAGCCAGTTCGCACCACTCCGCAGCCAGTTCGCACCACTCCGCAGCCAGTTCGCACCACTCCGCAGCCAGTTCGCACCACTCCGCAGCCAGTTCGCACCACTCCGCAGCCAGTTCGCACCACTCCGCAGCCAGTTCGCACCACTCCGCAGCCAGTTCGCACCACTCCGCAGCCAGTTCGCACCACTCCGCAGCCAGTTCGCACCACTCCGCAGCCAGTTCGCACCACTCCGCAGCCAGTTCGCACCACTCCGCAGCCAGTTCGCACCACTCCGCAGCCAGTTCGCACCACTCCGCAGCCAGTTCGCACCACTCCGCAGCCAGTTCGCACCACTCCGCAGCCAGTTCGCACCACTCCGCAGCCAGTTCGCACCACTCCGCAACCAGTTCGCACCACTCCACAACCAGTTCGCACCACTCCACAACCAGTTTTCAGCAATCCGCGACCAGTTCCCACTTCTTCGCAACCAGTTCACACCACTCCGCAACCAGTTCCCACCACTCCGCAACCAGTTCGAACCACTCCACAACCAGATCGCACCACTCGACAACCAGTTCGCACCACTTTGCAACCAGTTTGCACCATGACACAACCAGTTCGCAGCACTCCACAACCAGTTTGCACCACACCGCAACCATTTTGCACCACTCCACAACAAGTTCACACCACTCTTCAACCCACTTGCACCACTCCGCAGCCAGTTCGCACCACTCCGCAGCCAGTTCGCACCATTCCGCAGCCAGTTTGCACCACTCCGGAACCAGTTCGTACCACTCCGCGACCAGTTTGCACCACTCCGCAACCAGTTCGCACCACACCACAACCGGTTTGCACCACTCTGCAACCAGTTCGCACCACTCAGCAACCAGTTCGCACCACTCAGCAACCAGTTCGCACCACTATGCAACCAGTTCGCACCACTGCGCAACCATTTCGCACCACTCCGTAACCAGATCGCACCCATCTACAGCCAGTTCGCTACACTTCGCAACGAGTTGGCACCACTCCGCAACCAGTTCCCACAACTCCGCAACCAGTTTGTACCACTCCACAACCAGTTCGCACCACTCCACAACCTGTCCGCAACCCTTTGCAACCAGTTTGCACCATTCCGCAACCAGTTCGCACCTTTCCGCAGCCAGTGTGCACCACTCCGCAACCAGTTTGCACCACTCCGCAACGCGTTTGCACCACTCCGCAACCAGTACACATCACTCATCAACCCACTTGCACCACTCTGCAGGCATTTCGCACCACTCCACAGCCAGTTCGCACCACTACGCAGCCAGTTCGCACCACTCCGCAACCAGTTCCCACGACTCCGCAACCAGTTCGAACCACTCCACAACCAGATCGCACCACTCCACAACCAGTTCGCACCACTTTGCAACCAGTTTGCACCATGACACAACCAGTTCGCACAACTCCGCAACCAGTTTGCACCACACCGCAACCATTTCGCACCACTCCACAACCAGTTCACACCACTCTTCAACCCACTTGCACCACTCCGCAACCAGTT
>SZWC01002249.1:137757-155128 GCA_023375785.1 Penium margaritaceum
TGTGTTTCTGACCAGTGTGTTTCTGACCACTGTCTTTCTGACCAGTGTTTTTCTGACCAGTGTGTTTCTGAACATTGTGTTTCTGACCACTGTGTTTCTGACCAGTGTATTTCAGACCAGTGTGTTTCTGACCAGTGTGTTTCTGACCAGCGTGTTTCTGTCCAATGTGTTTCTGACTAGTGTGTTTCTGACCACTGTGTTTCTGACCATTGTGTTTCTGACCAGAGTGTTTCTGACCACTGTGTTTCTGACCAATGTGTTTCTGACCAGTTTGTTTCTGACCAATGTGTTCCTGACCACTCTGTTTCTGACCACTGAGTTTCTGACCACTGTGTTTCTTACCACTGTGTTTATGACCACTGTGTTTCTGACGACGGTGTTTCTGACCACTGTGTTTCTGACCACTGTGTTTCAGACCATTGTATTTCTGACCAGTGTGTTTCCGACCATTGTGTTTTTGACCAGTGTGTTTGTGACCACTGTGTTCTGACCACGGTGCTTCTGACCGGTGTGTTTCTGAACACTGTGTTCCTGACTACTGTGTTTCTGTCCACTGTGTTTCTAACTACTGTGTTTCTGACCAGTGTGTTTCTGACCGCTGTATTTCTGATCAGTTTGTTTCGGACCACTGTGTTTCTGACCATTGTGTTTCTGACCAGTGTGTTTCTGACCACTATGTTTCTGACCAGTGTGTTTCTGACCACTGTGTTTCTGATCACCGTGTTTCTGACCACTGTGTTTCTGACCAGTGTGTTTGTGACCAGTTTATTTCTGACCAGTGTGTTTCTGACCAGTGTGTTTCTGACCACTGTGTTTCTGACCATTGCGTTTCTGACCACTGCGTTTCTGACCACTGTGCTTCTGAACACTGTGTTTCTGAGCACTGTGTTTCTGACCACTGTGTTTCTGACCAGTGTGTTTCTGACCATTATGTTTCTGACCATTGTGTTTCTTACTACTGTGTTTCTGACCAGTGTGTTTCTGACCATTGTGTTTATGACCACTGTGTTTCTGACCAGTGTGTTTATGACAACTGTGTTTCTGACTACTGTGTTTCTGACCACTGTGTTTCAGACCACTGTATTTCTGACCAGTGTGTTTCTGACCACTGTGTTTCTGACCAGTGTGTTTCTGACCACTGTGTTTCTGACCAGTGTGTTTCTGACCAGGGTGTTTCTGACCACCGTGTATGAGATCAGTGTGTTTATGACCACTGTGTTTCTGACCACCGTGTTTCTGACCATTGTGTTTCTGACCAATGTGTTTCTGACCAGTGTGTTTATTACCACTGTGTTTCTGACCACTGTGTTTCTGACCACGGTGTTTCTGACCAGTCTGTTTCTGACAAGTGTGTTTCTGACCACTGTGTTTCTGACCAGTGTGTTTCTGACCTGTGTGTTTCTGACCACTGTGTTTCTGACCACTGTGCTTCTGACCAGTGTGTTTCCGAGCACTGTGTTTCTAACCATTGTATGTCCGACCACCGTGTTTCTGACCACTGTCTTTCTGACCAGTGTGTTTCTGGCCACTGCGCTTCTGACCAGTGTGCTTCTGACCAGTGTGTTTCTGACCACTGTGTTTCTGACCAATGTGTTTCTGACTTGTGTGTTTCTGACCAGTGTGTTTCTGACCACTGTGTTTCTTACCAGTGTGTTTCTAACCGCTGTGTTTCTGACCACTGTGTTTTTTGCCACTGTGTTTCTGACCACTGTGTTTCTGACCAGTATGTTTATGACCACAGTGTTTCTGACCACTGTGTTTCTGACCACTGTATTTCGACCAATGCGTTTTTGACTGGTGTGTTTCTGACCGGTGTGTTCCTGACCAGTGTGTTTCTGACCAGTGTGTTTCTGACCACGGTGTTTCTGACCACTGTGTTTCTGACCCGTGTGTTTCCGAACAATGTGTTTCGGACCACGTTGTTTTTGACCACTGTGTTTCTGACCAGTGTGTATATGGCCAGCGTGTGTATGACCACTTTGTCGCTGACCACTGTGCGTCTGAGCAGTGTGTTTCTGACCAGTGTGCTTCTGACCACTGTGTTTCTGACCAGTGTGTTTCTGACCAGTGTGTTTCTGACCATTGTGTTTCTGAACAGTGTGTTGCTGACCAGTGTATTTCAGACCAGTGTGTTTCTGACCAGTGTGTTTCTGACTAGCGTGTTTCTGACCAGTGTGTTTCTAACCACTGTGTTTCTGACCACTGTGTTTCTCACCATTGTGTTTCTGACCAGAGTGTTTCTGACCACTGTGTTTCTGACCAGTGTGTTTCTGACCAGTTTGTTTCTGACCAATGTGTTCCTGACCACTCTGTTTCTGACCAATGAGTTTCTGACCACTGTGTTTATGACCACTGTGTTTCTGACCACTGTGTTTCTTACCACTGTGTTTCTGACCACTGTGTTTGTGACCACTGTATTTCTGACCAGTGTGTTTCTGACCATTGTGTTTCTGAACAGTGTGTTTGTGACCACTGTGTTTCTGACCACTGTGCTTCTGACCACTGTGTTTCTGACCACTGTGTTTGTGACCACTGTATTTCTGACCAGTGTGTTTCTGACCATTGTGTTTCTGAACAGTGTGTTTGTGACCACTGTGTTTCTGACCACTGTGCTTCTGACCAGTGTGTTTCTGAACACAATGTTCCTGACCACTGTGTTTCTGTCCACTGTGTTTTTGACCACTGTGTTTCTGACCAGTTCGTATCTGACTGCTGTGTTTGTGACCAGTGTGTTTCTGACCATTGTGTTTCTGACCAGTGTGTTTCTGACCAGTGTGTTTCTGACCACTGTGTTTCTGACCTCTGTGTTTCTGACCAGTGTGTTTCTCACCACTGTGTTTCTGACCAGTGTGTATCTGACTGCTGTGTTTGTGACCAGTGTGTTTCTGACCATTGTGTTTCTGACCGCTGTGTTTCTGACCACTGTGTTTCTCACCATTGTGTTTCTGACCAGTGTGTTTCTAACCAGTGTGTTTCTGACCGGTGTGTTTCTGACCACTGTGTTTCTGACTACTGTGCTTCTGACCAGTGTGTTTCTGACCAGTGTGTTTCTAACCAGTGTGTTTCTGACCGGTGTGTTTCTGACCACTGTGTTTCTGACTACTGTGCTTCTGACCAGTGTGTTTCTGACCAGTGTGTTTCTAACCAGTGTGTTTCTGACCGGTGTGTTTCTGACCACTGTGTTTCTGACTACTGTGCTTCTGACCAGTGTGTTTCTGACCAGTGTGTTTCTAACCAGTGTGTTTCTGACCGGTGTGTTTCTGACCACTGTGTTTCTGACTACTGTGCTTCTGACCAGTGTGTTTCTGACCAGTGTGTTTCTAACCAGTGTGTTTCTGACCGGTGTGTTTCTGACCACTGTGTTTCTGACTACTGTGCTTCTGACCAGTGTGTTTCTGACCAGTGTGTTTCTAACCAGTGTGTTTCTGACCGGTGTGTTTCTGACCACTGTGTTTCTGACTACTGTGCTTCTGACCAGTGTGTTTCTGACCAGTGTGTTTCTAACCAGTGTGTTTCTGACCGGTGTGTTTCTGACCACTGTGTTTCTGACTACTGTGCTTCTGACCAGTGTGTTTCTGACCAGTGTGTTTCTAACCAGTGTGTTTCTGACCGGTGTGTTTCTGACCACTGTGTTTCTGACTACTGTGCTTCTGACCAGTGTGTTTCTGACCAGTGTGTTTCTAACCAGTGTGTTTCTGACCGGTGTGTTTCTGACCACTGTGTTTCTGACTACTGTGCTTCTGACCAGTGTGTTTCTGACCAGTGTGTTTCTAACCAGTGTGTTTCTGACCGGTGTGTTTCTGACCACTGTGTTTCTGACTACTGTGCTTCTGACCAGTGTGTTTCTGACCAGTGTGTTTCTAACCAGTGTGTTTCTGACCGGTGTGTTTCTGACCACTGTGTTTCTGACTACTGTGCTTCTGACCAGTGTGTTTCTGACCAGTGTGTTTCTAACCAGTGTGTTTCTGACCGGTGTGTTTCTGACCACTGTGTTTCTGACTACTGTGCTTCTGACCAGTGTGTTTCTGACCAGTGTGTTTCTAACCAGTGTGTTTCTGACCGGTGTGTTTCTGACCACTGTGTTTCTGACTACTGTGCTTCTGACCAGTGTGTTTCTGACCAGTGTGTTTCTAACCAGTGTGTTTCTGACCGGTGTGTTTCTGACCACTGTGTTTCTGACTACTGTGCTTCTGACCAGTGTGTTTCTGACCAGTGTGTTTCTAACCAGTGTGTTTCTGACCGGTGTGTTTCTGACCACTGTGTTTCTGACTACTGTGCTTCTGACCAGTGTGTTTCTGACCAGTGTGTTTCTAACCAGTGTGTTTCTGACCGGTGTGTTTCTGACCACTGTGTTTCTGACTACTGTGCTTCTGACCAGTGTGTTTCTGACCACTGTGTTTTTGACCACTGTGTTTCTGACCAGTTCGTATCTGACTGCTGTGTTTGTGACCAGTGTGTTTCTGACCATTGTGTTTCTGACCAGTGTGTTTCTGACCAGTGTGTTTCTGACCACTGTGTTTCTGACCCGTGTGTTTCTGACCAAGGTGTTTCTGACCACCGTGTATCTGACCAGTGTGTTTCTGACCACTATGTTTCAGACCACTGTGTTCATGACCACTGTGTTTCTGACCATTGTGTCTCTGACCACTGTGTTTCTGACGTGTGTGTTTCTGACCACTGTGTTTTTCAGCAGTGTGTTTCTGACCACCGTGCTTCTCACTATTGTGTTTCTGACCATTATGTTTCTGACCAGTGTGTTTATGACAGCTGTGTTTCTGACCACTGTGTTTCTGACCACTGTGCTTCTGACCCTTGTGTTTCAGACCACTTCGTTTCTGACCACGGTGTTTCTGACCACTGCGCTTCTGACCACTGTGTTTCTGACCAATGTGTTTGTGACCACTGTGCTTCTGACCACTGTTTTTCTGACCACCGTGTTTCTGACCAGTGTGTTTCTGACCAGTGTGTTTCTAACCAGTGTGTTTCTGACCGGTGTGTTTCTGACCACTGTGTTTCTGACCAATGTGCTTCTAACCAGTGTGTTTCTGACCACTGTGTTTCTGACCACTGTGTTTTTTACCACTGTGTTTCTGACCACCTTGTTTCTGACCAGTGTGTTACTAACCACTGTCTTTGTGACCAATGTGTTTCTGACCACTGTTTTTCTGACCACAGTGTTTCTGACCACTGTGTTTCTGAACACTGTGTTTCTGACCACTATGTTTCTGACCACTGTGTTTCTGACCACTGTGTTTCTGACCACTGTGTTTCTGACCACTGTGTTTCTGACTACTGTGTTTCTGACCAGTGTATTTCTCACCACTGTGTTTCTGACCATTGTGTTTCTGACCGCTGTGTTTCTGACCACTGTGTTTCTGACCACTGTGTTTCTGACCACTGTATTTCTGACTACTGTGTTTCTGACAACATTGTTTTCGACCACTGCGTTTCTGACAACTGTGTATCTGACCCGTGTGTTTCTGTCCACTGTGCTTCCAACCAGTGTGTTTCTGACCACTGTGTTTCTGACCACTGTGATTCTGACCACTGTGTTTCTGACCACTGTGTTTCTGACCAGTGTGTTTCCGACCACTGTGTTTCTGACCATTGTGTTTCTGACCACTGTGTTTCTGACCACTGTGTTTCTGACCACTGTGTTTCTGACCACTGTGTTTCTGACCACTGTTGTTCTGACCAGTGTGTTTCTGACCAGTGTGTTTCTGAACATTGTGCTTCCTACCACTGTGTGTTTGACCAGTGTGTTTCTGACCACTGTGTTTTTGACCACTGTGTTTCTGACCAGTGTGTTTATGACCACTGTGTTTCTAACCACTGTGTTTCTGACCAGTGTGTTTCTGACAAGGGTGTTTCTGACCACTGCGTTTCTGACCAGTGTGTTTCTGACCAATATGGTTCTGACCACTGTGTTTCTGACCACTGTTTCTGACCACTATGATACTGACGAGTGTGTTTCTGACCAGTGTGTTTCTGAACAGTGTGTTTCTGACCACTGTGTTTCTGACTACTGTGCTTCTGACCAGTGTGTTTCTGACCACTGTGTTTTGGATCATTGTGTTTATGACCACTGTGCTTCCAACCAGTGTGTTTCTGACCACGGTGTTTGTGACCACTGTGTTTCTGACCACCGTGTTTCTGACAGGTGTGTTTCTGACCACTGTGTTTCAGAACACTGTATTTCTGACATGTGTGTTTCTAACCACAGTGTTTCTGACCAGTGTGTTTCTGACCACTGTGTTTCTGACCACTGTGTTTGTGACCAGTGTGTTTCTGACCTCTGTGATTCTGACCACTGTGTTTCTGACCAGTGTGTTTCTGACCACTGTGTTTCTGACCAGTGTGTTTCTGACTGGTGTGTTTCTGACCACTGTGTTTCTGACCAGTGTGTTTATGACCACTATGTTTCTGACCACTGTATTTCTTACCACTGTGTTTCTGACCACTGTATTTCTGAACACTGTGTTTTTGACCGGTGTGTTTCTGACTGGTGTGTTTCTGACCAGTGTGTTTCTGACCAGTGTGTTTCTGACCACGGTGTTTCTGACCACTGTTTTTCTGACATGTGTGTTTCCGAACAATGTGTTTCGGACCACAGTGTTTTTGACCACTGTGTTTCTCACCAGTGTGTATATGGCCACCGTGTGTATGCCCACTTTGTTCCCGACATCTGTGTTTCTGACCAGTATGTTTCCGACCACTGTGTTTCTCCCCACTGTGTTTCTGACCTGTGTGTTTCTGACCAGTGTGGGTCTGGCCAGTGTGTTTCTGACCAGTGTGTTTCTGACCAGTGTGTTTCTGACCACTGCGTTTCTGACCAGTTTGTTTCTGACCACTGTGTTTCTGACCAGTGTGTTTCTGACCACTGTGTTTCTGACCACGGTGCTTCTGCCCACTATGTTTCTGACCGCTGTGTTTCTGATCAGTGTGTTTATGACCACTGTGTTTGTGACCACCGTGTTTCTGACCAGTGTGTTTCTGACCAATGTGTTTCTGACCAGTGTGTTTATTTCCACTGTGCTTCTGACCACCGTGTTTCTGACCACTGTGTTTCTGACCAGTCTGTTTCTGACAAGTGTGTTTCTGGCCACTGTGTTTCTGACCACTGCATTTCTGACCAGTTCGCATCACTCTGGAGCCAGTTTAACCACTCCCCAACCAGCTCGCACCACTCCGCAACCAGTTCGCACCACTCCGCAACCAGTTTGCACCACTCCGCAACCAGTTCTTGCCACTCCGCTTGCAGTTTGCTCCACTCCGCAACAAGTTCGCCGACTCCACAAACAGTTCTGACCACTTCGCAACCAGTTCGCACCACTCCACAACCAGTTCACACCATTCTGCAACCAGTTTGCACCACTCTGTAGCCAGTTTGCATCACGCCGCAACCAGTTCCAACCACTCCGCAACCAGTTCGCACCACTCCGCAACCAGTTCGCTCCACCCCGCAACCATTTCGCACCACTCCGCAACCAGTTCGCTCCACCCCGCAACCATTTCGCACCACTCCGCAACCAGTTCGCTCCACCCCGCAACCATTTCGCACCACTCCGCAACCAGTTCGCTCCACCCCGCAACCATTTCGCACCACTCCGCAACCAGTTCGCTCCACCCCGCAACCATTTCGCACCACTCCGCAACCAGTTCGCTCCACCCCGCAACCATTTCGCACCACTCCGCAACCAGTTCGCTCCACCCCGCAACCATTTCGCACCACTCCGCAACCAGTTCGCTCCACCCCGCAACCATTTCGCACCACTCCGCAACCAGTTCGCTCCACCCCGCAACCATTTCGCACCACTCCGCAACCAGTTCGCTCCACCCCGCAACCATTTCGCACCACTCCGCAACCAGTTCGCTCCACCCCGCAACCATTTCGCACCACTCCGCAACCAGTTCGCTCCACCCCGCAACCATTTCGCACCACTCCGCAACCAGTTCGCTCCACCCCGCAACCATTTCGCACCACTCCGCAACCAGTTCGCTCCACCCCGCAACCATTTCGCACCACTCCGCAACCAGTTCGCTCCACCCCGCAACCATTTCGCACCACTCCGCAACCAGTTCGCTCCACCCCGCAACCATTTCGCACCACTCCGCAACCAGTTCGCTCCACCCCGCAACCATTTCGCACCACTCCGCAACCAGTTCGCTCCACCCCGCAACCATTTCGCACCACTCCGCAACCAGTTCGCTCCACCCCGCAACCATTTCGCACCACTCCGCAACCAGTTCGCTCCACCCCGCAACCATTTCGCACCACTCCGCAACCAGTTCGCTCCACCCCGCAACCATTTCGCACCACTCCGCAACCAGTTCGCTCCACCCCGCAACCATTTCGCACCACTCCGCAACCAGTTCGCTCCACCCCGCAACCATTTCGCACCACTCCGCAACCAGTTCGCTCCACCCCGCAACCATTTCGCACCACTCCGCAACCAGTTCGCTCCACCCCGCAACCATTTCGCACCACTCCGCAACCAGTTCGCTCCACCCCGCAACCATTTCGCACCACTCCGCAACCAGTTCGCTCCACCCCGCAACCATTTCGCACCACTCCGCAACCAGTTCGCTCCACCCCGCAACCATTTCGCACCACTCCGCAACCAGTTCGCTCCACCCCGCAACCATTTCGCACCACTCCGCAACCAGTTCGCTCCACCCCGCAACCATTTCGCACCACTCCGCAACCAGTTCGCTCCACCCCGCAACCATTTCGCACCACTCCGCAACCAGTTCGCTCCACCCCGCAACCATTTCGCACCACTCCGCAACCAGTTCGCTCCACCCCGCAACCATTTCGCACCACTCCGCAACCAGTTCGCTTTACCCCGCAATCATTTCGCACCACTCCGCAACCAGTTCGCACCACTCCGCAACCAGTTCGCACCAGTCCGCAACCAGATCGTACCACTCCGCAGCCAGTTCGTATCAATCCGCAACCAGTTCGCACCAGTCCGCAAACAATTCGCACCCCTTTGCAGCCCGTTCGAGCCACTCCGCAACCCGAACGCACCACTCCGCAGCCAGTTTGCACCACTCCGCGACAAGTTCGCACCACTCCGCGACAAGGTCGCACCGCTCCACGACCAGTTCGCACCACTCAGTGACCAGTTTGCACCACTCCGCAACCAGTTCCCACCACTCTGCAACCAGTTCGGACCACTCCGCAACCAGTTCGCACCACTCTGCAACCAGTCTGACCACTCTGGAACCAGTTCGCACCACTCCGCAACCAGTTCGCACCACTCCGAAACCAGTTCGCACCACTCCCCAACCAGTTGGCACCACTCGTCAACCAGTTTGCACCACTCCGAAACCAGTTCGCACCACTCCCCAACCAGTTGGCACCACTCGTCAACCAGTTTGCACCACTCCGAAACCAGTTCGCACCACTCCGCAACCAGTTCGCACCACTCCGCAGTCAGTTCGCACCACTCCGTAACCTGTTCGCACCACTCCGTAACCAATAAAACCACTCGGCAACCAGTTCGCATCACTTTGCAACCAGTTTGACCACTCCGCAACCAGTTCGCACCACTCCGCAACCAGTTCGCACCACTCCACAACCAGTTTGCACCACTCCACAACCAGCTTGCACCACTCCGTACCCAGTTCGCACCACCCTGCAACCAGTTCGCACCACTCTGCGACCAGTTCGCACCATTCCACAGCCAGTTTGCACCACTCCGCAACCAGTTCGCACCACTCCGAAACCAGTTCACCACTCCGCAACCAGTTTGCACCACTCAGCAACCAGTTCGAACCACTCCGCAACCCGTTCGCACCACTCCGCAACCAGTGCGCACCACTCTGCAACCAGTTCTCATCACTCCGCAATTAGTTCGCACCACTCCGCAACCAGTTCTTACCACTCCGCAATCAGTTCGCACCACTCTGTAACCAGTTCGCACCACTCCCCAACCAGTTCGCTCCACTCCGCAACCAGTTCCCACCACTCACCAACCAGTTCAAACTACTCCGCAACCAGTTCGCACCACACCGCAACCAGTTCGCACCCCTTCGCAGCCCGTTCGAACCACTCTGCAACCCAAACACACCACTCCGCGACCAGTTCGCACCACTCCGCAACCAGTTTGCACCACTCCGCGACCAGGTCGCACCGCTCCGCGACCAGTTTGCACCACTCAGTGACCAGTTTGCATCACTCCGCAACCAGTTCCCACCACTCTACAACCAGTTCGCACCACTCCGCAGCCAGTTCGCACCACTCCGCAACCAGTTTGACCACTCCGCAACCAGTTCGCACAACTCCGCAACCGGTTCGCACCACTCCGCAACCTGTTCGCACCACTCCGCAACCAGTTCCCACCACTCTCCAACCAGTTCGCACCACTCCGCAGCCAGTTCGCACCACTCCGCAACCAGGTCGCACCACTCCGCAACCAGTTCGCACCACTCCGCAACCAGATCGCACCACTCCGGAACCACTTCGCACCACTCCGCAACCTGTTCGCACCACTTTCCAACCAGTTTGAACCACTCCGCAACCAGTTTGCACCACTCCGCAGCCAGTTTGCACCACTGCGCAACCAGTTCGCACCACTCCAAAACCAGTTCGCACCACTCCACAATCAGTTTGCACCACTCCGCAACCCGTTCGCACCCTCCCGCAACCAGTTCGTACCACGTCTCAACTAGTTTGTACCACTCCGCAAACAGTTCGTACCACTCGGCAACCAGTTCGCACCACTCTCAAGCCAGTTCCCTCCACTTTGCAACCAGTTCGCACCAATCCGCAACCAGTTCGCACCACTCGGCAACCAGTTCGCACCACTCCGCAACCAGTTTGCACCACTCCACAACCTGTTCGCTCCACTCCGCAACCAGTTCACACCATTCTGCAACCAGTTTGCACCACTCCGCAACCAGTTCGCACCACTCCGCAACCGGTTCGCACCACTCCGCAACCAGATCGCACCACTCCGCAGCCAGTTCGCACCACTCCGCAACCAGCTCGCACCACTCCGCAACCTGTTCGCACCACTCCGCAACCAGTTTGCACCCCTCCGCAACCAGTTCGCACCACTCTGCAACCAGCTCGCACCACTCCGCAACCAGTCCGCACCACTCCGCAACCAGTTCCCACCACTCGGCAACCAGTTGGCACCACTCTGCAACCAGTTCGCACCAGTCCGCAACCAGTTCGCACCACTCTGCAACCAGCTCGCACCACTCCGCAACCAGTCCGCACCACTCCGCAACCAGTTCCCACCACTCGGCAACCAGTTGGCACCACTCTGCAACCAGTTCGCACCAGTCCGCAACCAGTTCGCACCACTCTGCAACCAGCTCGCACCACTCCGCAACCAGTCCGCACCACTCCGCAACCAGTTCCCACCACTCGGCAACCAGTTGGCACCACTCTGCAACCAGTTCGCACCAGTCCGCAACCAGTTCGCACCACTCTGCAACCAGCTCGCACCACTCCGCAACCAGTCCGCACCACTCCGCAACCAGTTCCCACCACTCGGCAACCAGTTGGCACCACTCTGCAACCAGTTCGCACCAGTCCGCAACCAGTTCGCACCACTCTGCAACCAGCTCGCACCACTCCGCAACCAGTCCGCACCACTCCGCAACCAGTTCCCACCACTCGGCAACCAGTTGGCACCACTCTGCAACCAGTTCGCACCAGTCCGCAACCAGTTCGCACCACTCTGCAACCAGCTCGCACCACTCCGCAACCAGTCCGCACCACTCCGCAACCAGTTCCCACCACTCGGCAACCAGTTGGCACCACTCTGCAACCAGTTCGCACCAGTCCGCAACCAGTTCGCACCACTCTGCAACCAGCTCGCACCACTCCGCAACCAGTCCGCACCACTCCGCAACCAGTTCCCACCACTCGGCAACCAGTTGGCACCACTCTGCAACCAGTTCGCACCAGTCCGCAACCAGTTCGCACCACTCTGCAACCAGCTCGCACCACTCCGCAACCAGTCCGCACCACTCCGCAACCAGTTCCCACCACTCGGCAACCAGTTGGCACCACTCTGCAACCAGTTCGCACCAGTCCGCAACCAGTTCGCACCACTCTGCAACCAGCTCGCACCACTCCGCAACCAGTCCGCACCACTCCGCAACCAGTTCCCACCACTCGGCAACCAGTTGGCACCACTCTGCAACCAGTTCGCACCAGTCCGCAACCAGTTCGCACCACTCTGCAACCAGCTCGCACCACTCCGCAACCAGTTCGCACCACTCGGCAACCAGTTCGCACCACTCAGCAACCAGTTCGCACCACTCCTTGACCAGTTCGCACCACTCCGCAACCAGTTCACAGCACTCCGCGACCAGTTCGCACCACTCAGCGACCAGTTTGGACCACCCCGCAACCAGTTCCCACCACTCGGCAACCAGTTTGCACCACTCTGCAACCAGTTCGTACCACTCAGCAAGCAGTTCGCACCACTCCGCAACCAGTTTGCACCACTCCGCAACCAGTTTGCACCACTTGGCAACCAGTTCGCATCACTCCGCAACCAGTTTGCACCACTCTGCAACCAGTTCACACTACTCCGCATCCAGTTCGCACCACTTCGCAACCAGTTCGCATCACTCCGTAGCCAGTTCACACCACATCTGCAACCTGTTCGCACTACTCTGCAACCAGTACAAACCACTCCGCAACCAGTTCGCACCACGCTACAACCAGTTTGCACCACTCCGCAACCAGTTCGCACCACTCCGCAACCAGTTCGCACCACTCCGCAACCAGTTCGCACCACTCCGCAACCAGTTTGCACCACTTTGCAACCAGTTCGAACCACTCTGCAACCAGTTTGTACCACTCAACAACCAGTTCGCACCACTCCGCAACCAGTTTGCACCACCCCGCAACCAGTTCCCAACACTCTGCACTAGTTCGCACCCCTCGGCAACCAGTTTGAACCACTCAGCAACCAGTTTGCACCTCTCCACAACCAGTTCGCAACACTCCGCAACCAGTTCGCACCACTCGGCAACCAGTTCGCACCACTCTGCAGCCAGTTTGCACCACTCCGCAACCAGTTCGCACCACTCTGCAGCCAGTTTGCACCACTCCGCAACCAGTTCGCACCACTCTGCAGCCAGTTTGCACCACTCCGCAACCAGTTCGCACCACTCTGCAGCCAGTTTGCACCACTCCGCAACCAGTTCGCACCACTCTGCAGCCAGTTTGCACCACTCCGCAACCAGTTCGCACCACTCTGCAGCCAGTTTGCACCACTCCGCAACCAGTTCGCACCACTCTGCAGCCAGTTTGCACCACTCCGCAACCAGTTCGCACCACTCTGCAGCCAGTTTGCACCACTCCGCAACCAGTTCGCACCACTCTGCAGCCAGTTTGCACCACTCCGCAACCAGTTCGCACCACTCTGCAGCCAGTTTGCACCACTCCGCAACCAGTTCGCACCACTCTGCAGCCAGTTTGCACCACTCCGCAACCAGTTCGCACCACTCTGCAGCCAGTTTGCACCACTCCGCAACCAGTTCGCACCACTCTGCAGCCAGTTTGCACCACTCCGCAACCAGTTCGCACCACTCTGCAGCCAGTTTGCACCACTCCGCAACCAGTTCGCACCACTCTGCAGCCAGTTTGCACCACTCCGCAACCAGTTCGCACCACTCTGCAGCCAGTTTGCACCACTCCGCAACCAGTTCGCACCACTCTGCAGCCAGTTTGCACCACTCCGCAACCAGTTCGCACCACTCTGCAGCCAGTTTGCACCACTCCGCAACCAGTTCGCACCACTCTGCAGCCAGTTTGCACCACTCCGCAACCAGTTCGCACCACTCTGCAGCCAGTTTGCACCACTCCGCAACCAGTTCGCACCACTCCACAACCAGTTCGCACGATTTTGCAACCAGTTTGCACCATTCCGCAATCAGTTCGCACCACTCCGAAACCAGTTCGCACCACTCCGCAACCAGTTTGCACCCCTTCGGAACCAGTGCGCACCACTCCGCAACCAGTTCACACCACTCAGCAACCCATTTGCACCACTCCGCAGCCAGTTCGAACCACTCCGCAGCCAGTTCGCACCACTCCGCAGCCAGTTCGCACCACTCCGTATCCAGTTCGCACCTCTCCGCAACCTGTTCGCACCACTCTGCAACTAGTTCGCAACTCTCCGCAACCAGTTTGCACCACTTCTGACCACTGTGTTTGTGACCACTGTGCTTGTGACCACTGTGTTTCTGACCACTACGTTTATGACCAGTGTGTGTCTGACCACTGTGTTTCTGACCATTGTGTTTTTGACAACTGTGTTTCTGACCAGTGTGTTTCTGACCACTGTGTTTCTGACCAGTGTGTTTATGACCAGTGTCTTTCTGACCACTGTGTTTCTACCCAATGTGTTTCTGACCGGTGTTTTTCTGACCACTGTGTTTCTGACCACTGTGTTTCTGACCAGTGTGTTTCTGACCACGGTGTTTATGACCACTGTGTTTCTGACCACTGTGTTTCTGAACACTGCGTTTATGACCACTGTATTTCTGACCACTGTGTTTCTGACCACTGTGTTTCTGACCTGTGTGTTTCTGAAAATTGTGTTTCTTACCACCGTGTTTCTGACCAGTGTGTTTCTGACCATTGTGTTTCTGACCACTGTATTTCTGACCAGTGTTATTATGACCACTATGTTTCTGACCACTGTGTTTCTGACCACTGTGTTTCTGACCACTGTATTTCTGACCAGTGTGTTTCTGACCATTGTGTTTCTGACCAGAGTGTTTCTGACCAGTGTGTTTCTGACCACTATGTTTCTAACCAGTGTGTTTCTGACCACCGTGTTCCTGACCAGTGTGTTTCCGACCAGGGTGTTTCCGACCACCGTGTTTCTGACCAGTGTGTTTCTGACCACTATGTTTCTGACCACTGTGTTTATGACCACGGTGTTTCTGAATATTGTGTTTCTGACCACTGTGTTTCTGACGAGTGTGTTTCTGACCAGCATGTTTCGTAGCACTGTGTTTCTGACCACTGCGTTTCTGACCACTCTGGTTCTTACCAGAGTGTTTCTAAACACTGTGTTTCTGACCACCGTGTTTCTGACCGCTGTGTTTCTGAGCAGTGTGTTTCTGACCAGCCTGCTTCTCACCACTGTTTTTCTGACCAGTGTGTTTCTGACCAGTGTGTTTATGACCACTGTGTTTCTGACCACTGTGTTTCGGACCAGTGTGCTTCTGACTAGTGTGTTTCTCACCACTTCGTTTCTGACCACGGTGTTTCCGACCACTGTGCTTATGACCACTGTGCTTATGACCACTGTGTTTCTGATCAGTGTGTTTGTGACCACTGTGTTTGTAACCACTGTGTTTCTGACCACCATGTTTCTGACCAGTGTGTTTCTGACCCGTGTGTTTCTAACCAGTGTGTTTCTGATCAGTGTGTTTCTGACCCGTGTGTTTCTGACCACTGTGTTTCTAACCAGTGTGTTTCTGACCACTTTGTTTCTGACCATTGTGTTTCTGACCAGTGTGTCACTGACCACTGTTTTTATGACCACTGTGATTCTGACCACTGCGTTTCTGACCACAGTGTTTCTGACCACTGTGTTTCTGACCACTGTATTTCTGACCACTGTGTTTCTGACCACTGTGTTTCTGACCACTGTGTTCCTGACCACTGTGTTTCTGACCATTGTGTTTCCGACCAGTGTGTTTCTGACCACTGTGTTTCTGACCACAGTGTTCCTGACCACTGTGTTTCTGACCACTGTGTTTCTGACCACTGTATTTCTGACCACTGTGTTTCTGACAACTGTGTTTCTGACCACTGCGTTCTGAAAATTGTGTATCCGACCCGTGTGTTTCTGTCCACTGTGTTTCCGACCAGTGTGTTTCTGACCACTGTGTTTCTGACCACTGTGTTTCTGACCACTGTGTTTCTGACCACTGTGTTTCTGACCACTGTGTTTCTGACCATTGTGTTTCTCACCACTGTGTTTCTGACCACTGTGTTTCTGACCACTGTGTTTCTGACCACGGTGTTTCTGACCACTGTGTTTCTGACCAGTGTGTTTCTGACCGGTGTTTTTCTGACCATTGTGTTTCTTACCACTGTGTGTTTGACCAGTGTGTTTCTGACCATTGTGTTTCTGACCACTTTGTTTCTGACCAGTCTGTTTATGAAGACTGTGTTTCTGACCACTGTGTTTCTGACCAGTGTGTTTCTGACCGGTGTTTTTCTGACCATTGTGTTTCTTACCACTGTGTGTTTGACCAGTGTGTTTCTGACCATTGTGTTTCTGACCACTTTGTTTCTGACCAGTCTGTTTATGAAGACTGTGTTTCTGACCACTGTGTTTCTGACCACTGTGTTTCTGACCACTGAATTTCTGACCATTATGTTTCTGACCACTGTGTTTCTGACCAGTGTGTTTCTGACCACTATGTTTCTGACCACTGTGTTTCTGACCACTGAATTTCTGACCATTATGTTTCTGACCACTGTGTTTCTGACCAGTGTGTTTCTGACCACTATGTTTCTGACCACTGTGTTTCTGAACAGTGTGTTTCAGACCACTGTGTTTCTGACCACTGTATTTCTGACCACTGTGTTTCTGACCAGGGTGTTTCTGACCACTGTGTTTCTTTCCAGTGTGTTTCTGACCACTATGTTTCTGACCACTGTGTTTATCACCACCGTGTTTCTGACCATTGTGTTTCTGACCACTGTGTTTCTGACGAGTGTGTTTCTGATGAGTGTGTTTCTGAGCAGTGTGTTTCTGACCACTGTGTTTCCGACGTCTGTGCTTCTGACCAGTGTGTTTTTGAACACTGTGTTTGTGACCACCGTGTTTCTGACCCCTGTGTTTCTGAGCAGTGTGTTTCTGACCAGCGTGTTTCTGACCACTGTGTTTCTGACCACTGTGTTTCTGACCAGTGTGTTTCTGACCACCGTGTTTCTGACCCCTGTGTTTCTGAGCAGTGTGTTTCTGACCAGCGTGTTTCTGACCACTGTGTTTCTGACCACTGTGTTTCTGACCAGTGTGTTTCTGACCACTTTGTTTCTGACCAGCGTGTTTCTGACCACTGTGTTTCTCACCACTGTGTTTGTGACCAGTGTGTTTCTGACCACTGTGTTTCTGACCAGTGTGTTACTGACCACTGTGTTTGTGACCACTGTGTTTCTGACCACTGTGTTTCTGACCACTACGTTTATGACCAGTGTGTGTCTGGCCACTGTGTTTCTGACCACTGTGTTTCTGACAACTGTGTTTCTTACCAGTGTGTTTCTGACCATTGTGTTTCTTACCTCTGTGTGTTTGACCAGTGTGTTTCTGACCATTGTGTTTCTGACCACTGTGTTTCTGACCAGTCTGTTTATGACCACTGTGTTTCT
>SZWC01002249.1:182188-192832 GCA_023375785.1 Penium margaritaceum
GCAACCAGTTCGCACCCCTTTGCAACCCGTTAGCACCACTCCGCAACCCGTTTGCACCACTCCGCAACCAGTTTTCACCACTCCTTGACCAGTTCGCACCACTCCGCGACCAGTTTGCAGCACTCTGCGACCAGTTCGCACCACTCAGCGACCAGTTTGGACCACCCCGCAACCAGTTCCCACCACTCGGCAACCAGTTTGCACCACTCTGCAACCAGTTCGCACCACTCAACAACCAGTTCGCACCACTCCGCAACCAGTTCACACCACTCTGCAGCCTGATCATACCACTTCACAACCAGTTCACATCACTCCGTTACCGGTTCCCACCACTCCGCAACCAGTTTGCACCACTCCGCAACCAGTTTGCACCACTCCGCAACCAGTTCGCACCACTCCGCAACTAGTTCACACCACTCAGCAATCCATTTGCACCACTCCGCAGCCAGTTCGCACCACTCCGCACTTACATGCACTTGCACGTACTTGCATGCAGGTACACGCACTTCCACGTACTTACAAGCACTTACATGCACTACATGCAATTACACGTACTTTCACGCACTTACACATACTTACATGCACTTACACGCACTTACACGCATTTACACACACTTAGACACACTTACACGCACTTACATGCACTTGCACATACTTACACACACTTGCACGAACGTACATGCACTTACACACACAAGAACGCACTTACACGTACTTCCATGCACTTACACGCACTTACACGCACTTACATGAACTTACACGCACTTACACGCTCTTATGCACACTTACACACACTTACACGAACGTATATGTACTTACACACACTTACACGTACTTCCACAGACTTACACGAACATACACACACTTAGACGCACTTACACACACTGACACAAACTTACACAAACATACACGAACCTACACGCACTTACACGTACTTACACGTACTTACACGCACTTACACATGCTTTCACACACTTCCACGTACTTACACGCACTTACACACACTTACACGTACTTACACACACTGACACACACCTACACGCACTTATACGCACTTACACGCACTTGCACAAACTTACATGCACTTACACGTACTTACACGCACTTACACAAACCTACATACACTTACACGCACTTACACATACTTACATGCACATACACAAACCTACATGAACGTACACGCACTTACATGCACTTACACGCACTTACACGTACTTACACGAACATACACGCACTTACATAAACTTACACACGCTAGCACACACTTACACGCACTTGCACGTACTTTCACGCACTTGTACGCACTTACACACACTTACATGCACTTAAACGCGCTTACACACACTTACACGCACGTACACGCACGTACACGAACTTACACACACATACACGCTATTTAACGCACTTACACATACTTCCACGCACTTACACGCACTAACACAAACTTACACTTACTTATACACACCTTTACGAGCTTACACATACTTACACGCACTTACATGTACTTACACGCACTTACACGCACTTACACGCACTTACACCCACTGACACACACTTAAACACACTTACACACACCTACACGCACTTACACGCACTTGCACGCACTTACACGTACTTACACGCACTTACACGCACATACACACACTGACACGAACTTACAAATACTTACACATACTTACAGACGCTTACATGCACATACACAAACGAACACGAACCTACACGCACTTACATGTACTTACACGCACTTACACGCACTAACACGCAATTACACGCACTTACACGCACCGACACGAACTTGCAAACACTTACACCCAGTTACACATACTTACACGCACTTACACTATCTTACACGCACCTACACACACTTACACACACTTACACACACTTACACCCACGTACACGCACTTACACGAACTTACACGCACTTACACGCACTTAAACACACTTACACGCACTTCCACACACTTACACGCACTAACACGTACTTACACATACTTACACACACTTACACCCACGGATGAGTACTTACACACACTTATACGCACTTACACACAGTTACACGCACTTACACGTACTTGTACGTATTTACACGCCCTTACACGCACTTACACGTACTTACATGCAATGACACTAACTCACAAACACTTACACGCACTTACACACACTTACATATACTTACACGCACTTACACACACTTGCACGAACGTACATGCACTTGCACACACTAAAACGTACTTACACGCACTTACACGTACTTACACACACTTACACGCACTTACACAAACAAACACAAACCTACATGCACTTACACGCACTTACATGCACTTACACACAATTACACGCACTTACACGCACTTACACACACTTACATGCACGTCCAAGAACTTACAAGCATTTATACGTACTTACACCCACTTACACGTAGTTACACACACTTACACATACTTTTACGCACTTACACGCACTTACACGTTCTTACACGGACATACGGAAGATTAAACGCACCTACACGCACTTACACGGACTTAGACGCACTTGCACGTACTTGCACGCACTTACACACACTTACACACACTTACACAAACTAACACAAACCTACACGTACCTACACGCATTTACACATACTTATACGCACTTACACATACTTTCGTGCACTTACACGCAATTACACGTACTTACACGTACTTACACACACTTACACGCACTTGCAGGCACTTCCACAAACTTACATGCACTTACACCCATTGACACGCACCTACACGTACTTGCACGCACTTGCACGTACTTACACATACTTACACGCACTTACACGTACTTACACGCACTTGCACGCACTTACACGTACTTACACGTACTTACATGCACTTGCACGACCGTACACGCACTTACATGTACTTCCACACACTTACATGCACTTACACGCACTAACATGTACTTACACGCACTTACACACACATACACGCTCTTACACCTATGCTGACCACCTTAGTAAGTGATCGACAATCGAGATCGACGACCGATCTCTATCTCTTGGGGCAAGTGATCGACGATCGACAATCGATGAGGACACACAGTGCTCAGAATGGGCTAAAACTTGGCACTACCCTTCTCTCATCCATGGCCTATCCATTCCCACCATCAATTCTCACTTTAATCCATCTTAACGTTGTCAACCCCTCATCCATACATGTGGACCCGGGTTCACTCACACGTCCCTCTACAGGTTTTCCCTCTTTTTCCCCCCAGGGGCTAGTCGTCGACCTAGTCGTCGACCAGGTCGACGACTGCAGATCGTCAATCACCTCCAGGTCATCGATGATCGAGATCAGCATAGACTCTCACGCACTTACACGTACTAACACGCACTTACACGCACATACACCCACTTACACACACTTACACACACTTACACAAACTAACACATACTTACACGCACTTACACCAACTTACATGCATTTACACGCACTTACAAGCACTTACACGCACTTACATGCAGTTTGAGTTATACATACTTCAACGTAACAACACACACTTGCACGCATCTACACACACTTACATTGACTTACACATACTTTCATGCACTTACACACACTTACATGCACTTACACGTACTTACAGACACTTACACGCACTTACATACACATACACGCACTTACACGAACTAACACACACTGACACCCTCCGACACACACTGACACACACTTGCACGCACTTACACGCACTTACACGTACTTGCACAAACTTACATGCACTTACACGCACTAACACGTACTTATATGACTTGCATGCACTTACACACACTTATACAAACCTACACGCACTTACACGCACTTACACATACTTATACATACTTAGAAGAACTAACACGAATGTATAAACATTTATACGCACCTGCGTGCAATTACACGCACTTACATGCACTTACACGCACTTACATATACTTTTACACACTTACACGCACTTACAAGTACTTACACGTACTTACACACACTTGCACGCACTTACACGCTCTTACATGCACTTACACGCACTTACACATACTTACACACACTTACACGCACTGACAAGAGCTTACAAACACTTACACGCATTTACACACACTTACACACACTTACACGCACTTACATGCACTTGCATGCACTCACACGCACTAACACGCACTTACACATACTTACACACACTTACGCATGCTTACACGCACTTACACGCACTTACCACCACTTCCATGCACTTACACACAAACACACACGTACTCGCACGCACTTACATGCACTTACACGCACTTACGTACACTTACACGAACTTAAACCGTACCTACCCACACTTACACGCACTTACATGCACTTACATGCTCTAACACATGCTTACACGCACTTACACGCACTAACACACACTTACACGAACTTACACGTACTTACACGCGCTTACATGCACTTAGACATACTTACACACACACACACGTACGTACACACACTTACACATACTTACATGTACTTACACACACTTATACGCACTTACACCCACTTACACACACTTGTACACACTTCCACGCACTTACACGTGCTTACATGTACTTACACGTACTTACACGCACTTACTTGCACTTACACATACTTACACGTACTTAAACGCACTTACACGCACTCACACAATCTTACACGCACTTACACGCACTTACACGTACTTTCACGCAGTTACATGCACTTACACATAATGACACATACTTATACGCACTTACACGCACTTACACGCACTTACACGAACTTACATTCACTTAGACAAACTAGCACGTACATACATGCACTTACACAAACTTGCACACACTTACACGTACTTACACGCATTTACACGTACTTACACGGACTTACACGCACTTATACACACTTGCACGCACTTACACGCACTTACACGTGCTTACACATAATCACACACACTTGCATGCACTTACACGTACTTACTTGCACTTACACGTACTTACACGTACCTACACACACGTACACATACTTACACGCACTTACACACAATTACACACACTTACACGAACGTACATGCACTTACACCCACTTACATGCACTGATACGCACACCACGTACTTACACGCACTTGCACGCACTTACACGTACTTACACGCACTTACACACACTTACACGCACATACACGCACTAACACACACTTGCACCCACTGACACGCACTTACACGCAGTTACACGCAGTTACATGCACTTACACGCATTTAATCGCACTTGCACGCACTTACACGTACTTACACGAACTTACACGCACTGACACGAACATACAAATACTTTCACGCACGTACACGTACTTATACGCACTTGCACGAACTTACATACACTTACACGCATTAACACGCACTTACACGCACTTACACGCACTTATACACACTTACACACACTTACACGAACTCACACTAACCTACCTGCACTTACACACACTTACACACACTTACACAAAATTACACGCACTTACACGTACTTACATATACTTACACGTACTTACACGCACTTGCACAAACTTACACGCTTTTACATGCACTTACACGCATTTACACACACTTACATGCACTTACACGCACTTACACGCACTTACCCATACGATCACGCACTAACACGCACTTACACATACTCACACGCACGCACACAAACTTACACACATCTACATGCACTTACACACACTTACACGCACTTGCATGGACTTGCACGCACTTACACACACTCACTTGCACATACACAAACTAACACGATCCTACACGTACCTACACGCACTTACACGCAACTACACGCACTTACACGCACTTTCACGCACTTACACATGCTTTTCGCTTATACGCGCTTACACGAACTTACACGCACTTACACGCACTTACACGCATTCGCACCCACTTACACAAACTTACACACACTTACACCCACTGACACGCACTTACTCACACTTGCACGCACTTACACGCACTTACACATACTTAGACGCACTTACACACACTTACACGTACTTACATGCACAAACACGCACTTACACGTACTTACACCAACTTACACGCATTTACACGCAGTTACATGCACTTGAACGCACTTACACACAGTTACACACACTTACACATAACTACATGCGCTTACACACATTTACACGTACTTACACGCACTTACACATACTTTCACGTACTTACACGCACTTACACGTACTTACACGCACTCACACGTACTCACACACACTTACATGCACTTACACCAACTTCCACGCACTAACATGCACTGACACGCACTTGCACGCACTTACATGCACTTACACGCACTTACATGCACATACATGCACTCACAAGCAATTGCACGAACTTACATTCACTTACACACACTAACACGCACTTACATGACTGACACGCACTTACACACACTTACACGAACCTACATAGACTTACACGCACTTAGACACACTTACACGCATTTACACAAACTAACACGAACCTACACGTATTTACACGCACTTGCACGTAATTACACGCACTTACACACACTTACGCACACTTACATATGTTTTTGTACACTTACACGCACTTACAAGTACTTACACGTACTTACACGCACTTACACGCATTTACATGTACTTACACGCACTTACAAGTACTGACACACACTTACACACACTTACACGCACTTTCACGTACTTACACACACTTACACACACTTACACGCACTTACACACACTTACACGTACTTACACGCACTTACACAAACTTACATTCACTTAGACGAACTAACACGTACTTACATGCACATATAAGCACTTACACGCACTTAAACGTACTTACATGCACTTACACGCAATTACACGCACTTACACGCACTAGCACGCATTTATAAGGACTTACACCTGCTTACACGTATTTATACACACTTGCATGCACTTACACGCACATACCTGCACTTACACGTACCTACACATACTTACACGCACTTACACGCACTTACACACACTTAAACACACTTACATGCATATACACACACTTTCACACACGTACACGTACTTACACGCACTTATACAAACTTACACATACTTACACGAACTTACACGTACTTACACAAACTTACACGCATGTACAGGCACTTACACGCACTGACATATACGTATACTTACTCACACGCACTTATACACACTTACACGCAGTTACACACACTTACACGTACTTACACACACTTAAACGCACTTACACGCATTTACACAAACTTACACACACTTACACGTACTTGCACGCACTTACACGCACTTACACGTACTTGCACGTACTTACACGCACTTACACGCACTTACACGTACTTACACACACTTACACGCACTTACACGCATTTACGCAGACTTACACACACTTACACAAACGTACACATACTTACATGCACTTACACGCACTGATAGGCACTTATACGCACCTACATGCACTTACACACACTTACACGCATCTACATGCACTTACACGCACTTACACGCACTTACATGAACTTTTACAGACTTATACGTACCTACACCGACTTACACGCACTTACATGCACTTGCACAAACTTACACATACTTACACGTACTTCTACGCACTTGCCCGTACTTACACCAACTTACACGCACTAACACGCAATGAACTGCACTTACATGCACTTACACACAGTTTCACGCACTTAAACACCCTTGCACGCACTTACACATACTTACACACACTTGCACGCACTTCATTTGTGACAGGGTGCTGGTTTGCAGCAGGGTGTTGATTTGCGACATGGTATTGATTTGTGACAAGGTGTTGATTTGCAACAAGGTGATGATTTACGACAAATTGTTGATTTGCGACAGGGTGTCAATTTGCGCCAGGGTGTTGAATTGCACAAGGTATTGATTTGTGGAAGGGTGTTGATTTGCAACAAGGTGTTGATTAACGACACGGCGTTGATTTGTGACAGGGTGTTGATTTGCGACAGGGTGTTGATTTCCGACATGGTGTCTATTTGCGACATGGTGCTGATTTGCGACAGGTTGTTGATCTGCGACAATATGTTGATTTGCGACGGGGTGTTTATTTGCGACAGGGTGTTGATTTGCAACACAATGTTGATTTGGGACATGGTGTTCAGTTGCGACACGGTGTTGATTTACGATAGGGTCTGGATTTGCGACGGGGTATTGATTCACGACAGGGTGATGATTTGCAACAGAGTGTTGGTTTGCAATAGGTTGTTGAATTGCGAAGGGTATCAATTTGGGACAGGGTGTTGATTTGCGACAAGGTATTGATTTGCGAAAGGTATTGATTTGCGACAGGGTGTTGATTATCGACAGGGTGTTGATTTGCAACAGGGTGTGGATGTGCGACGGGGTGTTGATTTGCAACAGGGTATTGATTTGCGACATGGTGTTGATTTGTGACAGGGTGTTGCTTTGCAAGATGCTGTTAATTTGCGATAGGGTGTTGATTTGCAACAGGGTGTTTATTTGGGACAGGGTGTTGATTTGCGACAGGGTGTTGATTTGCGACATGGTGTTTATTTGCGACAGGGTGCTGATTTACAACAGGACGATGATTTGCGACAGGATGTTGATTTGCGACAGGGTGTTGATTTGCGACAGGGTGTTGATTTGCGACAGGGTGTTTATTTGCGGCATGGTGTTCAGTTGTGACACGGTGTTGATTTGCGATAGGGTCTGGACTTGCGACAGGAATTGATTCACGACAGGGTGATGATTTGCAACAGAGTGTTGATTTGCAACATGGTGTTGAATTGCGAAGGGTGTCAATTTGCGACAGGGTGTTGATTTGCGACAAGGTGTTGACTTACGGCAGGGTGTTGATTTGCGAGAGGCTGTTGATTTGCGATAGGGTCTGGACTTGCGACAGGAATTGATTCACGACAGGGTGATGATTTGCAACAGAGTGTTGATTTGCAACATGGTGTTGAATTGCGAAGGGTGTCAATTTGCGACAGGGTGTTGATTTGCGACAAGGTGTTGATTTGCGAAAGGTATTGATTTGCGACAGGGTGTTGATTATCGACAGGGCGTTGATTTGCAACAGGGTGTGGATTTCCGACAGGGTGTTGATTTGCAACAAGATATTGATTTGCGACAAGGTGTTGACTTACGGCAGGGTGTTGATTTGCGAGATGCTGTTGATTTGCGATAGGGTGTTGATTTGCGACAGGGTGTTGATTTGCGACAGGGTGTTGATTTGCGACAAGGTGTTGATTTGTGACAAGGTGTTGATTTACAACAAGGTGTTGATTTGTGACAGGGTGTTGATTTGTGACAGGGTGTTAATTTGCGACATGGTATTGATTTGCGACAAGGTATTGATTTGCGACAAGGTGTTCATATGCGACAGGGTGTTGACTTGCGACGAGGTGTTGATTTGCGACAGGGTGTTGATTTGTGACAGGGTGTTGATTTGCAACATGGTGTTTATTTTGGACAGGGTGCTGATTTATGACAGGATGTTGATTTGCGACAGGATGTTGATTTGCGACATGGTGTTGATTTGCAACAGGGTGTTGATTTGCGACAGGATCTTGATTTGCGACATGGTCTTCAGTTGCGACATGGTGTTCATTTGCGATAGGGTCTGGACTTGCGACGGGGTATTGACTCACGACAGGGTGATGATTTGCAACAGAGTGTTGATTTGCGACATGGCGTTGAATTGCGAAGGGTATCAATTTGCGACAGGGTGTTGATCTGCAACAAGGTGTTGATTTGTGAAAGGTATTGATTTGCGACAGGGTGTTGATTTGCAACAGGTTGTGGATTTGCGACAGGGTGTTGATTTGCAACAAGGTATCGATTTACGACGGGGTGTTGATTTGCGACAGGGTGTTTATTTGCGAGAGGTTGTTGATTGTCGATATGGTGTTTATTTGCGACAGGGTGTTGATTTGCAGCAGGGTGTTGATTTGTAACGATGTGTTGATTTGCAAAAAGGTGTTGATTTGCAACAAGGTGTTGATTTGTGACAGGGTGTTAACTTGTGACAGGGTGTTAATTTGTAACATGGTATTGATTTGCGACGAGGTATTGATTTGCGACAATGTGTTCATTTACGACAGGGTGTTGATTTGCGACAAGGTGTTGATTTGCGCAAAGGTGTTGAATTGCACAGGGTATTGATTTTCGGCAGGGTACTCATTTGCGGCAAGGTGTTGATTTGTGACATGACGTTGATTTGCAACAGGGTGTTTATTAGCAAGAGGGTGTTCATTTGCGACAGGATGCTGGTTTGCGACAGGGTGTTGATTTATAGTAGGGTGTTTATTTGCGACAGAGTGTTGATTTGCGACATGGTGTTCATTTGCGACAGGGTGTTGATTTGCGACAGGGTGTTGATTCGCGACAGGGTGTTGATTTGCGACAGGGTGTTGATTTGTAACAAGGTGTTGACTTGCGATATGGTGTTAATTTACATTAAGGTGTTGATTTGCAACGATGTGTTGATTTGGAACAGGGTGTTTGCGATATGGTATTGATTTGCGACAAGGTGTTGATTTGCGACAAGGTGTTCATTTATATGTTTTACTCCTACTTGCCCGCTAAGTCGGGAAGTCCGGCAGTCAGAGAGTAGAGTCGGAGACTACCTACTCCAAGTCGGTGAAGTCGCTACAC
>SZWC01002249.1:200508-213160 GCA_023375785.1 Penium margaritaceum
CACTAGCTACGCCCTAGTTATACCCTAGATGCACCCTGGTTGCGTCCAATTTGTGCCCTATTTGCGCCCTAGTTGCGTCTCAGTTGCGCCGTAGTTGCGCCCTAGTTGAGTCCTACTTGCGCCCTAGTTGCGCCCTAGTTGCGCCCTCGTTGCGCTCTACCTGTGCCTTAGTTGCGGCCTAGTTGCGCCCTAGTTGCGCCCTAGTTGCACCCTAGTTTAGCCCTAGTAGCCCCGGGTTGTGCCCTAATTGCGCCCTAGTTGCACCCTAGTTGCGCCCTAGTTTCACCCAAGTCGCGCCCTAGTTGCGCCCTAGTCGCGCCCTAGTTGTGCCATAGTTGCGCACTAGTTGCACCCTAGTTGCGCCCTAGTTGCGCCCTAGCTGCGCCCTAGTTGTGCCCTAGTTGCGCCCTAGTTGCGCCCTAGTTGCGCCCTACTTGCCCCCAGTTGCGCCCTAATTGCTCCCTAGTTGCGCCCTAGTTGCGCCCTAGTTGCGCCCTAGTTGCACCCTAGTTGCACCCTAGTCCTGCCCTAGTTGCGTCCTAGTTGCGCCCTAGTTGTGCCCTAGTTGCCCCCTAGTTGCACCCTAGTTGCGCCCGGGCACCCTAGTTGCGCCCTAGGTGCGTCGTACTTGCACCCTAGTTACACCCTAGTTACGCACTAGTTGCGCCCTAGTTGTGTCCTAGTTGCGCCCTAGTTGCGTCCTAGTTGCATCCTACTTGCGCCCTACTGGTGCCTACTTGCGCCCTAGTTGCACCTCAGTTGGGCACTAGCTACGCCCTAGTTGTCCCCTAGTTGCGTCCTTAGTTGCGTCCTCCATGCGCCCTAGTTACGCCTTAGTTGCGCCCTAGTTATACCCAACTTGCAGACTAGCTGCACCCTAGTTGCGCCCTAGTTGCACCCTAGTTGTGCCCTAGTTGCACCCTACTTGTGCCCTAGTTGCGCCCTAGTTGCGCCCTCGTTGTGCCCTCATTGCACCCTAGTTGCGTCCTAGTTGCACCCTAGTTGCGCCCTAGTTGCCCCCAGTTGCGCTCTAATTTCGCCCTAGTTACGCCCTAGTTGCGCCCTAGTTGCGCTCTACTTGCGCCCTAGTTGCGCCCTAGTTGCACCATAGTTGCGTCCTAGTTGCGCCCTAGTTGCGCTATAGTTGCGCCTAGTTGCGCCCTAGTTGCGCCCTTGTTGCGCCTTAGTTGTGCCTTAGTTGCGCCATACTTGCGTCCTACTTGCGCACTAGTTGCGCCCTACTTGCACCCTAGTTGCGTCTTAGTTGCACCCTAGTTGTGCCATAGTTGCGCCCTTCTTATGCCCTTATTGCACCCTACTTACACCCTACTGGCGCCCTACTTGCGCCGTAGTTCCGCCTCAGTTGGGCACTAGCTACGCCCTAATTGTGCCCTAGTTGTGCCCTAGTTGCGTCTGACTTGCGCCCTACTTGCGCCCTAGTTGCACCCTAGTTGCGCCGTAGTTGCCCCCAATTGCGCCCTGATTACGCCCTAGTTGCCCCCTTGTTGCGCCCTAGTTGCGTCCTAGTTGCGCCCAAGTCGCGCCCTAGTCGCGCCCTAATCGCGCCCTAGTTCTGCCCTAGTTGTGCACTAGTTGCACCCTAGTTGCACCCTATTTGCGCCCTAGTTGCACCCTAGTCGTGCCCTAGTTACGTTCTAGTTGCGCCCTAGTTGCGCCCTAGTTGCCCCCTGGTTGTGCCCTAGTTGCTCCCGGGCATCCTAGTTGCGCCCTAGGTGCGCCGTACTTGCACCCTAGTTGCACCCCAGTTACGCACTAGTTGCGCCCTAGTTGTGTCCTAGTTGCGCCCTAGTTGCGTCTAAGTTGCGCCATACTTGCGCCCTACTGGCGCCTACTTGCGCCCTATTTGGACCTCAGTTGAGCACTAGCTACGTCCTACTTTTCCCCTATTTGCGCCCTTGGCTGCGTCCTACTTGCGCCCTAGTTGTGCAAGTAGGGCGCAAGTAGGGCGCAACAATGGCGCAACTAGGATGCATCTAGGGCGCAAGTAGGGCGCCAGAAGGGGGCCAGTACGGCGCAAGGAGGGCGCAAGTAGGGCGCCAGTAGGGTGTAAGTAGTGTGCAACAAGGGTGCAAGAAGGGCGCAACTAGGGCGCACCTAGGGCGCACCTAAGAGGCAACTAGGGTGCAAGTAGGGTGCAACTAGGGCGCAAGTAGGGCACAAATCAACGCCTTGTCACAAATCAAAGCCTTGCTATAGTTCAAACAATTGTCACATAACAACACGTTGTTGCATATCAATCGCTTGTCCCAAATCATGAGCTTGTTGGAAATCAAGACATTGTCACAACTTAACACCTTATTGCGAATCAACTCCATGTGGCAAATCAACGCCTTGTCGCAAATCAACACCTTGTCACAAATCAACACCCTGTCGCAAATCAAAGAACCAGTCACAAATCAACATCCTGTCGCAAATCAACATCCTGTCGCAAATCAATATCCTGTCGCAAATCAACAACCTGTCGCAAATCAACAGCCTGTCACAAATCAACACCCGGTCACAAATCAACACTTGTTCGCAAACAAATACCCTGTTACAAATCAACACCCTGTTGCAAATCAACACCCTGTCGCAAATCAACACCTTGTCGCAAATCAACACCTTGTCGCAAATCAACACCCCGTCGCAAATCAACACATTGTTGCAAATCAACATGTATTTTGTTCCGACTCCGACTTGATCTTTCCGACTCCAAGTCGGCCAAGTTGATATTTCGACTAGAGTGGATAGCAGGCGACTTTGTCTGCACGCAACTGTGCCACATGGAAATAACTTTTCTTCTAAAACCCCAAAAGAACATGCATCCTTGCATGTGCAGCGCTTGGACATGTTTTGTGTCAGCGACCAGGTTTTTTACCAACATCAACGGAAAGCAAGCCAGTTCCCAGAGGCCCGTCCTGGCTTCCGCACTTATCTGTGTAGCAACTTCACCGACTTGGAGTAGGTAGTCTCCGACTATACTCTCCGACTACCGGACTTCCCGGCTTAGCGGGCGAGTATGAGTAAAACATAGAAATCAACACATTGTCGCAAATCAACAGCTTGTTGCAAATAAAGACCCTGTCGCAAACACCCTATCACAGATCAGCACCTAATTGCAAATCAACACCTTAACGCAAATTAACACCATATCGCAAGTCAACACCTTGTTACAAATCAACACCCTGTCGCAAACCAACACCATGTTGCAAATCAACACCCTGTCGCAAATCAACACCCTGTCGCAAACAAACACCATGTTGCAAATCAACACTCTGTCACAAATAAACACCCTATTACAAATCAACACCGTGTCGCAAATCAGCATCCTGTCGCAAATCAACATCCTCTTGCAAATCAACACCTTATCGCAAATCAACACCTTATCGCAAATCAACACCTTATCGCAAATCAACACCCTGTCGCAAATCAACACCCTGTCGCAAACAAACACCATGTTGCAAATCAACACTCTGTCACAAATAAACACCCTATTACAAATCAACACCGTGTCGCAAATCAGCATCCTGTCGCAAATCAACATCCTCTTGCAAATCAACACCCTGTCGTGAATCAACACCCTGTCGCAAATCAACACCTTGCCGCGAATCAATACCCTGCGGCAAATCAATAGCCTGTGCAATTCAACACCCTGGCACAAACCAACGCCTTGTCACAAATCAACACACTGTCACAAATGAACACCTTGTCGCAAATCAATACCTTGTCGCAAATCAATACCATGTCGCAAGTTAACATCCTGTCACAAGTCAACACCCTGTCACAAATCAACTCCTTGTTGCAAATCAACACCTTGTTGCAAATCAACACATTGTCGCAAATCAACACCCTCTCACAAATCAACACCCTGTCGCAAATCAACAACCTGTCGCAAATCATTAGCCTCCTGCAAATCAGCACCTTGTCGCAAATCAACACCCTATCGCAAATCAATACCTTGTTGCAAATCAATACCCTGTCGCAAATCCACAACCTGTTGCAAATCAACACCCTGTCGCAAGTCAACACCCTGTTGTAAATCAACACCCTGTTGCAAATCAATACCTTTTGCAAATCAACACCTTGTTGCAAATGAACACCCTGTCGCAAATAGACACCCTTCGTAACTCAACACCCTGTCCCAAAGCAACACTCTGTTGCAAATCATCACCCTGTCGTGAATCAATACCCTGCCGCAAATCCATGTCCTATCGCAAATCAACACCGTGTCGCAACTGAATACCATGTCACAAATCAACATCCTGTCGCAAAAACACACCCTGTCGCTCATCAACACCCTGTCGCAAATCAACATCCTCTCGCAAATCAACATCCTGTTGCAAATCAGCACCCTGTCGCAAATAAACACCATGTTGCAAATCAACACCCTGTCCCAAATCAACACCATGTTGCAAATCAACACCATGTCGCAAATCAACACCCTGTCGCAAATCAACACCTTGTCGCAAATCAACACCCTGTCACAAATCAACACCATGTCACAAATCAACACCCTGCTGCAAATCAACACAGTGTCGCAAATCAGCCCCCTGTTGCAAAGCAACACCCTGTCGCAAATCAACACCCTGTCGCAAATCAACACCCTGTCGCAAATCAACACTCTGTCGCAGATAAACACCCCATTACAAATCAACACCCTGTCGCAAATCAGCACCCTGTCTCCAATCAACACCCTCTTATAAACCAACACCTTGTCGCAAATGAACACCTTGCCGCAAATGAACACCTTGTTGCACATCAACACCCTGCCACAAATCAATACCCTGTGCAATTCATCACACTGGCACAAATCGACACCCTGTCGCAAATCAACACTTTGTCGCAAATCAACACCTTGTCGCAAATGAACACCTTTTTGCAAATCAATACCATGTCGCAAATTAACGCCCTGTTGCAAATGAGCACCCTGTCACAAATCAACACCCTGTCGCAAATCAACACCCTGTCACAAATCAACACCCTGTCGCAAATCAACAGCCTCTCGTAAATCAACAGCGTGTTGCAAATCAACACCCTGTCGCAAATAAATTCCTTGGTGCAAATCAACACCATGTCGCAAATCCACACCCTGTTGCAAATCAACACCCTGTCGCAAATCAACACCCTGCCGCAAATGAACACCCTGTCGCAAATCAATACCTTTCGCAAATCAACACCTTGTCACAAATCAACACCCTGTCAACAATTGACACCCGTTCGCACTTCAACACCCTGTCGCAAATCAACACTCTATTGCAAATGGACACCCTGTCGCGAATCAATACCCCGTCCCAAATCCAGACCCTATCGCAAATCAACAATGTGTCGCAACTCAACACCATGTCGCAAATCAACATCCTTTCGCATATAAACACCCTCTCACAAATCAACACCCTGTTGCAAATCAACACCTTGTGGCAAATCCACACCCTCTCGCAAATCAGCACCCTGTTGCAAATGAACACCATGTCACAAATCAACACCCTGTTGCAAATCAACACCCTGTCACAATTTAACACACTATCACAAATAAACATCTTGTCGCAAATCAACACCTTGTCGCCAATGAACACCCTGTCGCAAATCAACACCCTGTCGCACGTCAACACCTTGTCGCAAATCAGCACCCTGTCGCAAATCAACACCTTGTTGCAAATCAACACCCTGTCGCAAATCAACACCCAGTCCCAACTCAACACCCTATCGCAAAATCAACTGTCTGTTCCAAATCAATACCCTGTCGCAAATCAACACTCTGTTGCAAATAAACACCCCATTACAAATCAACACCCTGTCACAAATCAGCACCCTGTCGCAAATCAACACCCTCTTGCAAACCAACACCCTGTCGCGAATGAACACCCTGTCGCAAATCAACACCTTGTCACAAATCAACACCCTGCCACAAATGAATACCCCGTGCAATTCAACACCCTGGCGCAAATCAACACCCTGTCGCAAATGAACACTTTGTCGCAAATCAACACCTTGTTGCAAATCAACACCTTGTCGCAAATCAATACCATGTCGCAAATAAACACCCTGTTGCAAATCAGCACCCTGTCACGAATCAACACCCTGTCGCAAATCAACACCCTGTCGCGAATCAACATCCTGTCCCAAATCAAGAGGCTCTCGCAAATCAACACCCTGTTGCAAATAAACACCCTATCGCAAATCAATTCCTTGGTGCAAATCAACACCCTGTCGCAAATCCACACCCTGTTGCAAATCAACACCCTGTTGCAAATCAACACCTTGTCGCAAATCAACACCCTGTCGCAAATCAATACCTTTCGCAAATCAACACCTTGTCACACATCAACACCCTGTCGAAATTTGACACACGTTAGCAATTCAACACCCTGTCGCAAGTCAGCACTCTGTTGCAAATGAACACCCTGTCGCGAATCAATACCCCGTAGCAAATCCAGACCCTATCGCAAATCAACAATGTGTCGCAACTCAACACCATGTCGCAAACAAACATCCTGTCACAAATAAACACCCTGTTGCAAATCAACACCCTATCGCAAACCAACACCTTGTCGCAAATCAACACCCTGTCGCAAATCAGCACCCTGTCGCAAATCAACACCATGTCGCAAATCAACACCCTTGCACAAATCAACACCCTGTCGCAATCTAACACACTATCACAAATAAATATCCTGTCTCAAATCAACACCTTTTTGCCAATGAACACCCTGCCGCAAATCAACACCCTGTCGCAAGTCAACACCATGTCGCAAACCATCACCCTGTCGCAAATCAACACCTTGTTGCAAATCAACACCCTGTCGCAAATCAACACCCAGTCGCAGCTCAACACCATATCGCAAATCAACTGTCTGTTCCAAATCAATACCCTGTCGCAAATGAACACCTTGTCGCAAACAAACACCCTGTTGCAAATCAACATCCTGTCGCAAATCACTATCCTGTCGCAAATTTACGCCTGTCGCAAATCAACACCCTGTCGCAAATCAAGACATTGTCGTAAATTAACACCATGTTGCAAATCAACACCCTATCGCAAATCAATACTCTGACACAAGTTAACACTCTGTCACAAATCAACACCCTGTTGCAAATGAACACCCTGTCGCAAATCAACACCCTGTCGCAAGTCAACACCCTATCGCAAATCAACACCTTGCCGCAAATCAGCACCCTGTCGCAAATCAACATCCTGTCGCAAATTAACACTCTGTTGCAAATTAACACCCTGTCACAAATCAACACCCTGTCACAAGTCAACACCCTGTCGCAAATCAACACCCTATCGAAAATCAACACCCTATCGCAAATCAACATCATATCGTAAATCAAAAATCTGTCGGAAATCATCACCCTCTCGAAAATCAACACCTTGTCGCAAATCAACACGTCGCAAGTCAACACCCAATCGCAACTCAACATCCTGTCGCAAATCAACACGTTGTTGTAAACCAGCACCCTGTCGCAAATCAGCACCCCGTTTCAAATCAATACCCCGTCGCAAATCAACACCCTGTCGCAAATCAACACCCTGTCGCAAATCTACACACTGTGACAAATCTACACCCTGCCGCTAATCAACACCCTGTCGAAAATCAACACCCTGTCACAAATGAAGACCCCGTCGCAAATCAACACCCTGTCGCAAATCAACACCCTGCTGCAAATCAACACCCTGCTCCAAGTTAACACCCTCTCGGAAATCAACACCCTCTCGCAAATCAACACATCGTCGCAAATCAATACCTTGTTGCAAATCAACACCTTGTATGGACGTGCTCAGCGGCCATGGTCGAGCCAGCAGCACACCGGGCCTTGCAGATCCAATCGCAAAAGTGTCTTCTAATTCAACAGTCAGAGGAGAGGGTTCCGTGAACACTAGTTGAGCTCCCATGTAGGTGTGACGGGGTTTTGGTGCTGGGCTGCCCAGTTGGCTCTGAGTCCTTTCGGGTGTTCTGGGCATACCGGTGGCTTAAGGAGTAAGTGTGTGGCTTGGCACAAATAGGCAGGGTGGAAGAGAATGGTTTGTGAATACTAGTTATGGACTAGCAAGTACAAATACCATCAATATATAGTGGCACAGCATGACTACCATGCACAGTGACCAACCAAAGTATGCATATGTCACTGACCATGACCAACAAATTTCACTTAATGTGGTCAGTGTTGACAACTCACAACATGAGTCACTTATAGTCAGAGGGGGGTAACAATGGTTTGGGAACACTACCTATCAACTAGAAAGCACAAAGACCTTCAATACGTAGTGACACGGGGTGGTGACCACGTACAATGACAAACCAAACTAAGCATATGTCACTAACCATGACCAAAAAATTTCAATATGGGTGGTCAACGTTCACAACCCATAACATGAGTCACAACTGGCCAGAGGGGGAAAGCATGGTTTCAAAACACTGTGTATCTTCTAGCAAGTACAAATATTTTTCGTATGTATTGGCGCGGTGTGGCTACCGTGCACAATGACATATCCAAGTAGGCATACATCACTGCTCATGACCAAAGACGCTTAGTGTGTGTGGTCAACGTTCACAACTCGTAATACAAGTCAAAAATGGGCAGAGGGAGAAACAATGGTTTGGGAATACTCGGTATCGACTAGCAATTACAAAGAGCTTCGATAAGTGGTGGCACAGTGTGGCTACCATGCACAATGACCAACCAAAGTATGCTTGTGTCACTGAATATCATAGAAAGAGTTTCGCTGTGTGTAGTCAACTTTCCTTCTAACGGCTGGTCAATGAGAGCAATGGTTGAGAGATTATTCAAACTCGAAGTTGCAAATTTGAAAATCCGTCTGCGTCATTTTTGTATGATTAAACTAACTTTTTTATCATTCATACTTTTGAAAACTACCCCCTAATCTTACACCCCCTTATTTTATGCCCTTTACCCATAGGAACCCCTATAGTGTCATTTGGACATCATATGAACACCATGTGAGTTGGCTTAGTGCTTATAGAGTTAGATACTGGAGCGGTAGTTCCTGGGTTTGAATCCTTGTACGCGCAATATAGAATAGGCTTGTGACCTGGGGGGGGGGGGTGGCCGTATTGTGATACCTCAACTCTACCTTCGTGCCTAAGCCGTGGAGGGATAGGGGGGTGTCATAATGCGGTCGCAAATATTTCCTCCAGGTCATCCACGTAACATCCCTCTAGGGGGGTGGGAGGGAATATTATAGTGAAGGCACCTACGCGTAACAAATTAAAAAAAAAAACCAACGTGGTGTCAAAGGGAGAAACCTTTTGCGATTTATTCACTAGCAAGTACAAATAAGTAGTGGAATGGTGTGGCTACCATGCACAATGACCAATCAGTAGTGGAATGGTGTGGCTACCATGCACAATGACCAACCAGATTAGGCACGTGCCACTTACCATGACCAAAGAATTTCACTATGTGTGGTCAATGTTGACAACCCATAATATGGGTCACGAATTGTCAGAGGGGGAAACAATGGTTTGGGAATACTAGATACCAACTAGCAAGTACAATGACCCTCATTCAGTAGAAGGACGGTGTGGCTACCATGCACAATGACCGACCAAAGTAGACATATGTACTGCCTTTGACCAAAGAAATCCACCGTGTGTGGTCAACGTTGACAACTCATAATACGAGTCAGAAATGGTCAGAGGGTGAAATAATTGTTTGGGAACACCAAGTATCAAGTAGCAAGCACAAGGAGCTTCAATACGTTGTGGCACGGTGTGGATACCATGCACGATGACCAACCAAAGTAGGCATCTGTCACAGACCTTGACCAAATAATGTTACAAAGTGTGGTAAACTTTGACAACTCATAACACGAGCCACAAATGGTCAGGATGGAATTTAATGGTTTGTGAATACTAGTTATCGCCTAGCAAGTTCAAATACCTTCAATATGTAGTGGCACAGCATGGCTACAGTGCATAGTGGCCAACATTTACAACTCACAACCCGAGTCACATATAGTCAGAGGGGGTTCACAATGGTTTGGGAACACTAGCTGTCAACAAGGAAGCACAAAGACCTTCGATATGTAATAACACAGCATGGTAACCATGTACAGTGACCAACCAAAGTAGGCATATGTCACAAACCATGACCAAACGGATTTCACATTGTGTGGTCAACGTTGAAAACTCATAACACGAGTCACAAATGGTCAGTGGGGGAAGCCATGCGTTGGGAACACTAGTTATCAACTAGCAAGTAGAAAGACTTTCAACAAGTAGTGGCACGGTGTGGCTAGCATGAACAGTGACCAACCAAAGGATGCACACGTCCCTGACTATGACCGAGGAAGTCCACTATGTATGGTCAACATTGACAACTCATAACACGAGTCACAAATGGTAAGAGGGAGAGACAGTGGTTTGGGAACCCTATGTATCGACTAGAAAGGGCAAAGAACTTGAATACGTAGTGGCACGGTGTGGCTACTATGCACACCAAACAACCAAACTAGGCATATGTCACCGACCATGGAGAAAGAATTTCAACATGGGTGGTCAACATTCACCAACCATAATACGAGTCACAAACGGTCAGAGGGGGGAACAATGGTCTGTGAATATCAGTTCTCAACTAGCAAGTACAGCGACCTTCAATCCGTATAAACACGGTGTGGCTACCATGCACAATGACCGGCCAAAGTAGGCATATGTACTACCATTGACCAAAGAAACCCGCTGTGTGTGGTCAGCATTGACAACTCATAATAGGAGTCACAAATGGTCAGAGGGGGAGACAATGGTTTGGGAACACCAGGCATGAACTAGGAAGCACAAGGACCTTCAATAAATTGTGGCACGGTGTGAATACCATGAGCGATGACCAACCAAAGTAGGCAGAGGTCACTGACCATGACGAAATAATGTCACTAAGTATGGTAAACTTTGACAACTCATAAAACGAGTCACAAATGGTCAGAGCGGAAGACAATGGTTTGTGAATACTATTCATCCAGTAGCAAGTACAAATACCTTCAATATGTAGTGGCACAGCGTGGCTACCATGCATAGTGTCTAGCCAAATTATGCATATGTCACTGACCATGACCAACGAATTTCACTATATGTGGTCAGCGTTGAAAACTCACAACACGAGTCATAGATAGTCAAAGGGGGGTAACGTTGGTTTGGGAACACTAGCTATTGACTAGAAAGCACAAATACCTTCAATACGTAGTGACATGGCGTGGTAACCATGTACAGTGACAAACAAAGTAGGCATATGTCACTAACCATTACCAAACGAATTTCACAGTGTGTGGTCAACGTTGAACACTCATCACACGAGTCACAAATGGTCAGAGGGGGAAACAATGGGTTAGGGACACTAGTTATCAACAAGCAAGTACAAAGGACTACAACAAGTAGTGGCACGGCGTGGCTAGCGTACACAGTGACCAACCAAAAGATGAATACGTCACTTATTCTGACAGAATAAGTCCACTTTGTGTGGTCAACATTGACAACTCATAACACGAGTCGCGAATGGTCGGAAGGAAAGACACTGGTTTGGGAACCATATGCATGGACTAGAAAGGAAAAATAACTTCAAAACGTAGTGGCACGGTGTGGCTAATATGCACACCAAACATACAAACTAGGCATATGTCACTGACCATGACCAGATAATTTCAATATGGGTGGTCAACGTTGACCAACCATAACACGAGTCACAAACGGTCAGGGGTGGAAACAATGGTTTGGGATTATCAAGCAAGTACAACAACCTTCAGTCAGTAGTAGCATGGTGTGGCTACCATGCACAATGAACGACCAAAGTAGGCATCTGTACTGTCTTTGACCAAATAAATCCGCAGTGTCTGGTCAACGTCGACAACTCATAATGCGAGTCACAGATGTTCTGAGGGGGAAACAATGGTTTGGGAGCACCAAGTATCAAATAGCAAGCACAAGGACCTTCAATACGTTGTAGCACGGTGTGGATACCATGCACGATGACCAACCAAGGTATGCATATGTCACTGACCATGACCAAAGGATGACACCATTTGTGGTAAACTTTGACAACTCATAGCACGAGTCACAAATGGTCAGGGTGGAAGATAATGGTTTGTGAATACTAGTTATTGACTAGCAAGTACAAATACATTCAATACGTAGTGGCATAGTGTGGCTACAATGCAAAGTGACCAACCAACGTACGCATATGTCACTGACCATGAACAAAGAATTTTACTCCATGTAGTCAATGTTGACAACTCACAACACGAGTCACAGACATTCAGAGGGGGTAACAATGGGTTGGTAACAATGGGTTGGGTAACTGGTTTGGGAGTGGTGTGAACTGGTTGCCGAATGGTGCGAACTGGTTGCAGAGTGGTGGGAATTGGTTGCGGAGTGGTACGAACTGGTTCCAAAGTGGTGCGAACTGGTTGCGGAGTGGTGCAAACTGGTTGCGGAGTGGTGCGAACTGGTTGCGGAGTGGTGCGAAATTGTTGCCGGGTGGTGTGAACTGGTTGCGGAGTGGTGCAAACTGGTTGCGGAGTGGTGGAAACTGGTTGCGGAGTGGTGGGAAATGGATGCGAAGTGGTGCGAATTGGTTGCGGATTGGTACGAACTGGTTGCGGAGTGGTGCGAACTGGTTGCGGAGTGGTGCGAACTGGTCGCGG
>SZWC01002249.1:214183-239504 GCA_023375785.1 Penium margaritaceum
GATGGTGCAAACCGGTTGGAGAGTGGTGCAAACTAGTAGCGGATTGGTGCAAACCGGTTCCCGAATGGTCCGAACTGGTTTGTGAGTGGTGCGAACTGGTTGCGAGTGGTGCGAACTAGTCGCGGAGTGGTGCAAACTGGTTGCAGAGTGGTAGAAACTGGTTGCAGAGTGGTGTAAACGGGTTGCGAAGGGGTGCGATTGGGTTGCAGAGTGGTGCAAACTGGTTGCGGATTGGTGCAAACGAATTGCCGAGTGGTGCAAACTGGTTGCAGAGTGGTGCAAACTGGTTCGGAATGGTGCGAACTGGTTGCGGAGTGGTGCGAATTGGTTGCGGAGTGGTGCACGCTGGTCGCGGAGTGGTGCGAACTGGTTGCCGTGTGGTGCGAACTGGATGTGGAGTGGAGCGCACTGATTGCGGAGTGGTGCGAAGTGGTTGTGGAGTTGTGCAAACTGGTTGCGGAGTGGTGCGAACGGTTGCAGTGTGGTGCGAACTGGTTGCGGAGTGGTGCGAACGGGCTGCGGAGTGGTGCAAACCACTTGCAGAGTGGTGTGAACCGCTTGCCGAGTGGTGCAAACTGGTTGCGGATTGTTGCGAACCGGTTGCGGAGTGGTGCGGTGCGATTGCGGAGTGGTGCGAAGAGGTTGTGGAGTGGTGCCAACTGGTTGCGGAGTGTGCAAACTGGTTACGTTGTGGTGCGAACGCGTTGCGGTGTGGTGCAAACCGGTTGCGGAGTGGTGCGAACTGGTTGCCGAGTGGTGCGAACCGGTTGCGGAGTGACGCAAACCGGTTGCGGAGTGGTGCAAACCGGTTGCGGAGTGGTGCGAACCGGTTGCAGAGTGGTGCGAACTGGTTGCCGAGTGGTGCGAACTGGTTGTGGAGTGGTGCGAATTGGTTGCGGTGTGGTGCAAAATGGTTGCAGTGTGGTGCGAACTGGTTGCGGAGTGGTGCGAACTGGTTGCGGAGATGTGCGAACTGGTTGCGGAGTGGTGCCAACTGGTTGCGGAGTGGTGCGAGGTGGTTGCGGAGTGGTGCGAACTGGTTGCGGAGAGGTGCGAACTGGTTGCGGAGTGGTGCCAACTGGTTGCGGAGTGGTGCGAGGTGGTTGCGGAGTGGTGCGAACTGGTTGCGGAGAGGTGCGAACTGGTTGCGGAGTGGTGCCAACTGGTTGCGGAGTGGTGCGAGGTGGTTGCGGAGTGGTGCGAACTGGTTGCGGAGAGGTGCGAACTGGTTGCGGAGTGGTGCCAACTGGTTGCGGAGTGGTGCGAGGTGGTTGCGGAGTGGTGCGAACTGGTTGCGGAGAGGTGCGAACTGGTTGCGGAGTGGTGCCAACTGGTTGCGGAGTGGTGCGAGGTGGTTGCGGAGTGGTGCGAACTGGTTGCGGAGAGGTGCGAACTGGTTGCGGAGTGGTGCCAACTGGTTGCGGAGTGGTGCGAGGTGGTTGCGGAGTGGTGCGAACTGGTTGCGGAGAGGTGCGAACTGGTTGCGGAGTGGTGCCAACTGGTTGCGGAGTGGTGCGAGGTGGTTGCGGAGTGGTGCGAACTGGTTGCGGAGAGGTGCGAACTGGTTGCGGAGTGGTGCCAACTGGTTGCGGAGTGGTGCGAGGTGGTTGCGGAGTGGTGCGAACTGGTTGCGGAGAGGTGCGAACTGGTTGCGGAGTGGTGCCAACTGGTTGCGGAGTGGTGCGAGGTGGTTGCGGAGTGGTGCGAACTGGTTGCGGAGAGGTGCGAACTGGTTGCGGAGTGGTGCCAACTGGTTGCGGAGTGGTGCGAGGTGGTTGCGGAGTGGTGCGAACTGGTTGCGGAGAGGTGCGAACTGGTTGCGGAGTGGTGCCAACTGGTTGCGGAGTGGTGCGAGGTGGTTGCGGAGTGGTGCGAACTGGTTGCGGAGAGGTGCGAACTGGTTGCGGAGTGGTGCCAACTGGTTGCGGAGTGGTGCGAGGTGGTTGCGGAGTGGTGCGAACTGGTTGCGGAGAGGTGCGAACTGGTTGCGGAGTGGTGCCAACTGGTTGCGGAGTGGTGCGAGGTGGTTGCGGAGTGGTGCGAACTGGTTGCGGAGAGGTGCGAACTGGTTGCGGAGTGGTGCCAACTGGTTGCGGAGTGGTGCGAGGTGGTTGCGGAGTGGTGCGAACTGGTTGCGGAGAGGTGCGAACTGGTTGCGGAGTGGTGCCAACTGGTTGCGGAGTGGTGCGAGGTGGTTGCGGAGTGGTGCGAACTGGTTGCGGAGTGGTACAAACTGGTTGCGGAGTGGTGCGAACTGGTTGTGGAGTGGTGCGAACTGGTTGCAGAGTGGTCCAAACTGGTTGCAGAGTGGTGCGAACTGGTAGTGGAGTGGTGCGCACCGGTTGCGGAATGGTGCGAACTGGTTGGGGATTGGTGCGAACTGGTTGCACAGTGGTGCGAACTCGTCGCGGACTGGTGCAAACTGGTTGCAGAGTGGTGCAAACTGGTTGCAGAGAAGTGTGAACGGTTGCAAAGGGGTGCGATTGGGTTGTGAAGTGGTGCAAACTGGTTGCGGAGTGGTGCAAACAGGTTCCGGAGTGGTGCAAACTGGTTGCGGAGTGGTGCAAACTGGTTGCGGATTGGTGCGAACTAGTTGCGGAGTGGTGCAAATTGGTTGCGGAGTGGTGCACACTGGATGCGGAGTGGTGCGAACTGGTTGCCGAGTGGTGTGAACTGGATGTGGAGTGGAGCGAACTGGTTGCGGAGTGGTGCAAAGTGGTTGCGGAGTTGTGCAAACTGGTTGCAGAGTGGTGCGAACTGGTAGCGGAGTGGTGCAAACTGGTTGCGGTGTGGTGCGAACTGGCTGCGCAGTGGTACGAACTGGGTGCGGAGTGATGCGAAATGGTTGCAGAGGGGTGCGGACTGGTTGCGGAGTGGTGCAAACCAGTTGCGGAGTGGTGCGAACCGGTTGCGGAGTGGTGCGAACTAGTTGCGGAGTGGTGCAAATTGGTTGCGGAGTGGTGCACACTGGATGCGGAGTGGTGCGAACTGGTTGCCGAGTGGTGCGAACTGGATGTGGAGTGGAGCGAACTGGTTGCGGAGTGGTGCAAACGGGTTGCGCAGTGGTGCGAACTGGTTGCAGAGTGGTGCGAACTGGTAGCGGAGTGGTGCAAACTGGTTGCGGTGTGGTGCGAACTGGCTGCGCAGTGGTACGAACTGGGTGCGGAGTGATGCGAAATGGTTGCAGAGGGGTGCGGACTGGTTGCGGAGTGGTGCAAACCAGTTGCGGAGTGGTGCGAACCGGTTGCGGAGTGGTGCGAACTAGTTGCGGAGTGGTGCAAATTGGTTGCGGAGTGGTGCACACTGGATGCGGAGTGGTGCGAACTGGTTGCCGAGTGGTGCGAACTGGATGTGGAGTGGAGCGAACTGGTTGCGGAGTGGTGCAAACGGGTTGCGCAGTGGTGCGAACTGGTTGCAGAGTGGTGCGAACTGGTAGCGGAGTGGTGCAAACTGGTTGCGGTGTGGTGCGAACTGGCTGCGCAGTGGTACGAACTGGGTGCGGAGTGATGCGAAATGGTTGCAGAGGGGTGCGGACTGGTTGCGGAGTGGTGCAAACCAGTTGCGGAGTGGTGCGAACCGGTTGCGGAGTGGTGCGAACTAGTTGCGGAGTGGTGCAAATTGGTTGCGGAGTGGTGCACACTGGATGCGGAGTGGTGCGAACTGGTTGCCGAGTGGTGCGAACTGGATGTGGAGTGGAGCGAACTGGTTGCGGAGTGGTGCAAACGGGTTGCGCAGTGGTGCGAACTGGTTGCAGAGTGGTGCGAACTGGTAGCGGAGTGGTGCAAACTGGTTGCGGTGTGGTGCGAACTGGCTGCGCAGTGGTACGAACTGGGTGCGGAGTGATGCGAAATGGTTGCAGAGGGGTGCGGACTGGTTGCGGAGTGGTGCAAACCAGTTGCGGAGTGGTGCGAACCGGTTGCGGAGTGGTGCGAACTAGTTGCGGAGTGGTGCAAATTGGTTGCGGAGTGGTGCACACTGGATGCGGAGTGGTGCGAACTGGTTGCCGAGTGGTGCGAACTGGATGTGGAGTGGAGCGAACTGGTTGCGGAGTGGTGCAAACGGGTTGCGCAGTGGTGCGAACTGGTTGCAGAGTGGTGCGAACTGGTAGCGGAGTGGTGCAAACTGGTTGCGGTGTGGTGCGAACTGGCTGCGCAGTGGTACGAACTGGGTGCGGAGTGATGCGAAATGGTTGCAGAGGGGTGCGGACTGGTTGCGGAGTGGTGCAAACCAGTTGCGGAGTGGTGCGAACCGGTTGCGGAGTGGTGCGAACTAGTTGCGGAGTGGTGCAAATTGGTTGCGGAGTGGTGCACACTGGATGCGGAGTGGTGCGAACTGGTTGCCGAGTGGTGCGAACTGGATGTGGAGTGGAGCGAACTGGTTGCGGAGTGGTGCAAACGGGTTGCGCAGTGGTGCGAACTGGTTGCAGAGTGGTGCGAACTGGTAGCGGAGTGGTGCAAACTGGTTGCGGTGTGGTGCGAACTGGCTGCGCAGTGGTACGAACTGGGTGCGGAGTGATGCGAAATGGTTGCAGAGGGGTGCGGACTGGTTGCGGAGTGGTGCAAACCAGTTGCGGAGTGGTGCGAACCGGTTGCGGAGTGGTGCGAACTAGTTGCGGAGTGGTGCAAATTGGTTGCGGAGTGGTGCACACTGGATGCGGAGTGGTGCGAACTGGTTGCCGAGTGGTGCGAACTGGTTGCGGAGTGGTGCAAACTGGTTGCGGAGTGGTGCGAACTGGCTGCGGAGTGGCGCGAACTGGTTGCCGAGTGGTGCGAACTGGTTGCGGAGTGGTTCGAACTGCTTGCGGAGTGGTGCGAACTGGTTGTGGAGTGGTGTAAACTGGTTTCGGAGTGGTGCAAACTGGTTGCGGAGTGGTGCGAACTGGTTACGGTGTGGTGCGAATGGGTTGCGGAGAGGTGCGAACTGGTTGTGGAGGGGTGCGAACTTGATGCAGAGTGGTGCAAACTGGTTGCAGAGAGGTGGGAACTGGTTTCGGAGAGGTGCCAACTGGTTGCAGAGTGGTGCGAACTGGTTGCGGAGTGGTGCAAACTGGTTGCGGAGTGGTGTGAACTGGTTGCCGAGTGGTGCGAACTGGTTGCGGAGTGGTGCGAACTGGTTGCGGAGTGGCGCGAACTGGTTGCGGAGTGGTGGGAACTGGTTGCGGAGTGGTGCAGACTGGTAGCGGAGTGGTGCGAAGCGGTTGCGGAATGGTGCGAACTGGCTGCGGAGTGGTGCGAACTGGTCGCGGAGTGGTGCGAACTGCTTGCAGAGTGGTGCAAACTGGCTGCGGATTGGTGTAAACCGGTTGCGAAGGGGTGCCAACGGGTTGCGGAGTGGTGCGAACTGGTTGCGAAGTGGTGCAAACTAGTTGCGGATTGGTGCAAACTGGTTGCGGAATGGTGCAAACTGGTTGTGGAGTGGTGCGAAGTGGTTGCGGAGTGGTGCGAACTGCCTGCCGAGTGGTGCAAAATGGTTCCGGAGTGGTGCAAACCGGTTGCGGCGTGGTGCGAACCGGTTGCGGAGTGGTGCGAACCGGTTGCGGAGTGGTGCGAACCGGTTGCGGAGGGGTGCGAACTGGTTGCGGAGTGGTGCAAACTGGTTGCAGAGTGGTGGGATCCGGTTGCGGATTGGTGCGAACTGGTTGCGGAGTGGTGCGAACTGGATGCGCAGTGGTGCAAACTGGTTGCGGGTTGGTGCGAACTGGTTGCGGAGTGGTGCAAACTCGTTCCAGAGTGGTGCAAACGGCTTGCGGATTGGTGCGAACTGGTTGGGGAGTGGTGCGAACTAGTTTCGGAGTGGTGCGAACTGGTTGCGGAGTGGGGCGAACTGGTTGCGGAGTGGTGCCAACTGGTTGCGGAGTGGTGCCAACTGGTTGCGGAGTGGTGCCAACTGGTTGCGGAGTGGTGCCAACTGGTTGCGGAGTGGTGCCAACTGGTTGCGGAGTGGTGCCAACTGGTTGCGGAGTGGTGCCAACTGGTTGCGGAGTGGTGCCAACTGGTTGCGGAGTGGTGCCAACTGGTTGCGGAGTGGTGCCAACTGGTTGCGGAGTGGTGCCAACTGGTTGCGGAGTGGTGCCAACTGGTTGCGGAGTGGTGCCAACTGGTTGCGGAGTGGTGCCAACTGGTTGCGGAGTGGTGCCAACTGGTTGCGGAGTGGTGCCAACTGGTTGCGGAGTGGTGCCAACTGGTTGCGGAGTGGTGCCAACTGGTTGCGGAGTGGTGCCAACTGGTTGCGGAGTGGTGCCAACTGGTTGCGGAGTGGTGCCAACTGGTTGCGGAGTGGTGCCAACTGGTTGCGGAGTGGTGCCAACTGGTTGCGGAGTGGTGCCAACTGGTTGCGGAGTGGTGCCAACTGGTTGCGGAGTGGTGCCAACTGGTTGCGGAGTGGTGCCAACTGGTTGCGGAGTGGTGCCAACTGGTTGCGGAGTGGTGCCAACTGGTTGCGGAGTGGTGCCAACTGGTTGCGGAGTGGTGCCAACTGGTTGCGGAGTGGTGCCAACTGGTTGCGGAGTGGTGCGAACTGGTTGCGGAGAGGTGCGAACTGATTACGGAGTGGTGCGAACTGGTCGCGGATTGATGCGAACCGGTTGCGGAGTGGTGCGAACTGGTTGCGGAGTGGTGCGAACAGGTTGCGGAGTAGTGCAAACCGGTTGCGGAGTTGTGCGAACAGGTTGCAGTGTGGTGCAAACTGGTTGCGGAGTGATGGGAACTGGCTGCGGAGTGGTGCCAACTGGTTGCGGAGTGGTGCGAACCGGTTGCGGAGTGGTGCGAACCGGTTGCGGAGTGGTGCCAACCGGTTGCGGAGTGGTGCGAACTGGTTGCAGAGTGGTGCAAACTGGTTGCGAAGGGGTGCAAACTGGTTGTAGAGCGGTGCAAACTGGTTGCGGAATGGTCCAAGCTGGTTTCGGAGTGGTGCGAAGTGGTTGCAGAGTGGTGCGAACTGGTTGCAGAGTGGTGCGAGCTGGTTGCGGAGTGGTGCGAACTGGTTGCGGAGTGGTGCGAACTGGTTGCGGAGCGGTGCGAACTGGTTGCGGAGTGGGCGAACTGGTTGCGGAGTGGTGCAAACTGGGTGCAGAGAGGTGGGAACTGGTTGCGGAGTGGTGCGAACTGCTTACGGGGTGGTGCGAACTGGTTGCGGAGTGCTGCGAACTGGTTGCGGAGTGGTGCGAGCTGGTTGCAGAGTGGTGGGAACTGGTTGGGGAGTGGTGCGAACTGGTTGCGGAGTGCTGCGAACTGGTTGCGGAGTGGTGCGAGCTGGTTGCAGAGTGGTGGGAACTGGTTGGGGAGTGGTGCGAACTGGTTGCGGAGTGCTGCGAACTGGTTGCGGAGTGGTGCGAGCTGGTTGCAGAGTGGTGGGAACTGGTTGGGGAGTGGTGCGAACTGGTTGCGGAGTGCTGCGAACTGGTTGCGGAGTGGTGCGAGCTGGTTGCAGAGTGGTGGGAACTGGTTGGGGAGTGGTGCGAACTGGTTGCGGAGTGCTGCGAACTGGTTGCGGAGTGGTGCGAGCTGGTTGCAGAGTGGTGGGAACTGGTTGGGGAGTGGTGCGAACTGGTTGCGGAGTGCTGCGAACTGGTTGCGGAGTGGTGCGAGCTGGTTGCAGAGTGGTGGGAACTGGTTGGGGAGTGGTGCGAACTGGTTGCGGAGTGCTGCGAACTGGTTGCGGAGTGGTGCGAGCTGGTTGCAGAGTGGTGGGAACTGGTTGGGGAGTGGTGCGAACTGGTTGCGGAGTGCTGCGAACTGGTTGCGGAGTGGTGCGAGCTGGTTGCAGAGTGGTGGGAACTGGTTGGGGAGTGGTGCGAACTGGTTGCGGAGTGCTGCGAACTGGTTGCGGAGTGGTGCGAGCTGGTTGCAGAGTGGTGGGAACTGGTTGGGGAGTGGTGCGAACTGGTTGCGGAGTGCTGCGAACTGGTTGCGGAGTGGTGCGAGCTGGTTGCAGAGTGGTGGGAACTGGTTGGGGAGTGGTGCGAACTGGTTGCGGAGTGCTGCGAACTGGTTGCGGAGTGGTGCGAGCTGGTTGCAGAGTGGTGGGAACTGGTTGGGGAGTGGTGCGAACTGGTTGCGGAGTGCTGCGAACTGGTTGCGGAGTGGTGCGAGCTGGTTGCAGAGTGGTGGGAACTGGTTGGGGAGTGGTGCGAACTGGTTGCGGAGTGCTGCGAACTGGTTGCGGAGTGGTGCGAGCTGGTTGCAGAGTGGTGGGAACTGGTTGGGGAGTGGTGCGAACTGGTTGCGGAGTGCTGCGAACTGGTTGCGGAGTGGTGCGAGCTGGTTGCAGAGTGGTGGGAACTGGTTGGGGAGTGGTGCGAACTGGTTGCGGAGTGCTGCGAACTGGTTGCGGAGTGGTGCGAGCTGGTTGCAGAGTGGTGGGAACTGGTTGGGGAGTGGTGCGAACTGGTTGCGGAGTGCTGCGAACTGGTTGCGGAGTGGTGCGAGCTGGTTGCAGAGTGGTGGGAACTGGTTGGGGAGTGGTGCGAACTGGTTGCGGAGTGCTGCGAACTGGTTGCGGAGTGGTGCGAGCTGGTTGCAGAGTGGTGGGAACTGGTTGGGGAGTGGTGCGAACTGGTTGCGGAGTGCTGCGAACTGGTTGCGGAGTGGTGCGAGCTGGTTGCGGAGTGGTGCGAACTGGTTGCGGAGTGGTGCAAACTGGTTGCGGAGTGGTGCGAACTGGTTGCGGAGTGGTTAGTCGCAGAGTGTTGCAAACTGGTTGCGGAGTGGTGCAAACTGGTTGTGGAGTGGTGCGAACTGGTTGCGGAGAGGTACGAACTGATTACGGAGTGGTGCGAACTGGTCGCGGATTGATGCGAACCGGTTGCAGAGTGGTGCAAACTTGTTGCAGAGTGGTGGGAACAGGTTGCGGAGTAGTGCAAACCGGTTGTGGAGTGGTGCGAACGGGTTGCGGAGTGGTGCGAACTGGTCGCGGAGTGATGCGAACTGGCTGCGGAGTGGTGCCAACTGGTTGCGGAGTGGTCCGAACCGGTTGCGGAGTTGTGCGAACCGGTTGCGGAGTGGTGCCAACCGGTTGCAGAGTGGTGCGAACTGGTTGCAGAGTGGTGCGAACCGGTTGCAGAGGGGTGCGAACTGGTTGTAGAGCGGTGCAAACTGGTTGCGTAATGGTGCAAGCTGGTTTCGGAGTGGTGCGAAGTGGTTGCAGAGTGGTGCGAACTGGTTGCAGAGTGGTGCGAGCTGGTTGCGGAGTGGTGCGAACTGGTTGCGGAGTGGTGCGAACTGGTTGCGGAGCGGTGCGAACTGGTTGGGGAGTGGTGCGAACTGGTTGCGGAGTGCTGCGAACCGGTTGCAGAGTGGTGCAAACTGGTTGCAGAGTGGTGCGAACTGGTTGCAGAGTGGTGCAAACTGGTTGCAGAGTGGTGCGAACTGGTTGCAGAGTGGTGCAAACTGGTTGCAGAGTGGTGCGAACTGGTTGCAGAGTGGTGCAAACTGGTTGCAGAGTGGTGCGAACTGGTTGCAGAGTGGTGCAAACTGGTTGCAGAGTGGTGCGAACTGGTTGCGGAGTGGTGCGAACTGGTTGCGGAGTGGTGCGAACTGGTTGTGGAGTGGTGCAAACTGGTTTCGGAGTGAAGCAAACTGGTTGCGGAGTGGTGCGAACTGGTTGCGGTGTGGTGCGAACTGGTTGCGTTGTGGTGCGAACAGGTTGCGGAGAGGTGCGAACTGGTTGTGGAGTGGTGCGAACTGGCTGCAGAGTGGTGTAAACTGGTTGCGGAGAGGTGGGAACTGGTTGCGCACTGTTTCACACCACTCGGCAACCAGTTCGCACCACTCCAAAACCAGTTCGCACCACTCCGCAACCAGTTTGCACCGCTCCGCAACCAGTTCGCACCACTCCGCAACCAGTTCGCACCACTCCGCAACCAGCTCGCACCACTCCGCAACCAGTTCGCAGCACTCCACAACCAGTTGGCACCACTCCAAGCCAGTTTGCATCACTCCGCAACCAGTTTGCACCACTCCGCAACCAGTTCGCACCACTCCACAACCAGTTTGCACCACTCCTCAACAAGTTCTCACCACGAAGAAACCAGTTTGCACCACTTCGAAACCAGTTCGCACCACTCCGCAACCAGTTCGCACCAGTCCATAACCAGTTCGCACCACCCCGCAACCAGTTCGCATCACTCCATACCAGTTCGCACCACTCCGCAACCAGTTCTCACCACTTCGCAACCAGTTAGCACCACTCCGCAACCAGTTCGCACCACTCCGCAACCAGTTCGTACCACGCCGCAACCAGTTCGCACCACTCCGCAACCAGTTCCCACCTCTCTGCACCCAGTTTGCACCACTCCGCAACCAGTTTGCACCACTCCACAACCAGTTCGCACCACTCCGCAACCAGTTCGCACCACTCTGTAACCAGTTTGCACCTCTCCGCAACCAGTTCGTACCACTCCGCACCCAGTTCGCACCACTCCGCAACCAGTGCCCACCACTCTGCAACCAGTTTGCACCACTCTGCAACCAGTTCGCACCACTCCGCAGCCAGTTCGCACCACTCCGCAACCAGTTCGCACCACGCCGCAACCAGTTCGCACCACTCCGCAACCAGTTCGCCCCACTCCGCAACCAGTTCGCACCACTCCGCAACCCGTTCGCACCACTCCGCAACCAGGTCACACCACTCAACAACCAGTTCGCACCACTCCGCAACCAGTTCGCCCCACTCCGCAACCAGTTCGCACCACTCCGCAACCCGTTCGCACCACTCCGCAACCAGGTCACACCACTCAACAACCAGTTCGCACCACTCCGCAACCAGTTCGCCCCACTCCGCAACCAGTTCGCACCACTCCGCAACCCGTTCGCACCACTCCGCAACCAGGTCACACCACTCAACAACCAGTTCGCACCACTCCGCAACCAGTTCGCCCCACTCCGCAACCAGTTCGCACCACTCCGCAACCCGTTCGCACCACTCCGCAACCAGGTCACACCACTCAACAACCAGTTCGCACCACTCCGCAACCAGTTCGCCCCACTCCGCAACCAGTTCGCACCACTCCGCAACCCGTTCGCACCACTCCGCAACCAGGTCACACCACTCAACAACCAGTTCGCACCACTCCGCAACCAGTTCGCCCCACTCCGCAACCAGTTCGCACCACTCCGCAACCCGTTCGCACCACTCCGCAACCAGGTCACACCACTCAACAACCAGTTCGCACCACTCCGCAACCAGTTCGCCCCACTCCGCAACCAGTTCGCACCACTCCGCAACCCGTTCGCACCACTCCGCAACCAGGTCACACCACTCAACAACCAGTTCGCACCACTCCGCAACCAGTTCGCCCCACTCCGCAACCAGTTCGCACCACTCCGCAACCCGTTCGCACCACTCCGCAACCAGGTCACACCACTCAACAACCAGTTCGCACCACTCCGCAACCAGTTCGCCCCACTCCGCAACCAGTTCGCACCACTCCGCAACCCGTTCGCACCACTCCGCAACCAGGTCACACCACTCAACAACCAGTTCGCACCACTCCGCAACCAGTTCGCCCCACTCCGCAACCAGTTCGCACCACTCCGCAACCCGTTCGCACCACTCCGCAACCAGGTCACACCACTCAACAACCAGTTCGCACCACTCCGCAACCAGTTCGCCCCACTCCGCAACCAGTTCGCACCACTCCGCAACCCGTTCGCACCACTCCGCAACCAGGTCACACCACTCAACAACCAGTTCGCACCACTCCGCAACCAGTTCGCCCCACTCCGCAACCAGTTCGCACCACTCCGCAACCCGTTCGCACCACTCCGCAACCAGGTCACACCACTCAACAACCAGTTCGCACCACTCCGCAACCAGTTCGCCCCACTCCGCAACCAGTTCGCACCACTCCGCAACCCGTTCGCACCACTCCGCAACCAGGTCACACCACTCAACAACCAGTTCGCACCACTCCGCAACCAGTTCGCCCCACTCCGCAACCAGTTCGCACCACTCCGCAACCCGTTCGCACCACTCCGCAACCAGTTCGCACCACTCTGCAACCAGTTCGCACCACTCCGTAACCAGTTCGCACCACTCCGCAACCAGTTCGTACCACTCCGCAACCAGTTTGCACCACTCTGCAACCAGTGTGCACCACTCCGCAACCAGTTTGCACCACTGTGCAACCAGTTCGCACCACTCCGCAACCAGTTCACACCACCCCACAACCAGTTTGCACCACTCTGCACCCAGTTTGCACCACTCCGCAGCCAGTGCCCACCACTCCGCAACCAGTCTGCACCACTCTACAACTAGTTGGCACCACTCCGCAACCAATTTGCACCACCCCACAACCAGTTCACACCACTCCGCACCCAGTTTGCACAACTCCGCAACCATTGCGCACCACTCCACAACTAGTTCGAACCACTCCGCAGCCAGTTCACACCAATCCGCAACCCGTTCGCACCACTCCGCAACCAGGTCACACCACTCAACAACCAGTTCGCACCACTCCGCAACCAGTTCGCACCACTCCGTAACCAGTTCGCACCACTCCGCAAGTTTTCCGCACCACTCTGCAACCAGTTGGTAGCACTCCGCAACCAGTTCGCACCACTCCGCAACCCGTTCGCACCACTCCGCATTCAGTTTGCACCACTCCACAACCAGTTTGCACCACTCCGCTACCAGTTCGCACCACTCCGTAACCAGTTCGCACCACTCCGCAAGTTTTCCGCACCACTCTGCAACCAGTTGGTAGCACTCCGCAACCAGTTCGCACCACTCCGCAACCCGTTCGCACCACTCCGCATTCAGTTTGCACCACTCCACAACCAGTTTGCACCACTCCGCTACCAGTTCGCACCACTCCGTAACCAGTTCGCACCACTCCGCAAGTTTTCCGCACCACTCTGCAACCAGTTGGTAGCACTCCGCAACCAGTTCGCACCACTCCGCAACCCGTTCGCACCACTCCGCATTCAGTTTGCACCACTCCACAACCAGTTTGCACCACTCCGCTACCAGTTCGCACCACTCCGTAACCAGTTCGCACCACTCCGCAAGTTTTCCGCACCACTCTGCAACCAGTTGGTAGCACTCCGCAACCAGTTCGCACCACTCCGCAACCCGTTCGCACCACTCCGCATTCAGTTTGCACCACTCCACAACCAGTTTGCACCACTCCGCTACCAGTTCGCACCACTCCGTAACCAGTTCGCACCACTCCGCAAGTTTTCCGCACCACTCTGCAACCAGTTGGTAGCACTCCGCAACCAGTTCGCACCACTCCGCAACCCGTTCGCACCACTCCGCATTCAGTTTGCACCACTCCACAACCAGTTTGCACCACTCCGCTACCAGTTCGCACCACTCCGTAACCAGTTCGCACCACTCCGCAAGTTTTCCGCACCACTCTGCAACCAGTTGGTAGCACTCCGCAACCAGTTCGCACCACTCCGCAACCCGTTCGCACCACTCCGCATTCAGTTTGCACCACTCCACAACCAGTTTGCACCACTCCGCTACCAGTTCGCACCACTCCGTAACCAGTTCGCACCACTCCGCAAGTTTTCCGCACCACTCTGCAACCAGTTGGTAGCACTCCGCAACCAGTTCGCACCACTCCGCAACCCGTTCGCACCACTCCGCATTCAGTTTGCACCACTCCACAACCAGTTTGCACCACTCCGCTACCAGTTCGCACCACTCCGTAACCAGTTCGCACCACTCCGCAAGTTTTCCGCACCACTCTGCAACCAGTTGGTAGCACTCCGCAACCAGTTCGCACCACTCCGCAACCCGTTCGCACCACTCCGCATTCAGTTTGCACCACTCCACAACCAGTTTGCACCACTCCGCTACCAGTTCGCACCACTCCGTAACCAGTTCGCACCACTCCGCAAGTTTTCCGCACCACTCTGCAACCAGTTGGTAGCACTCCGCAACCAGTTCGCACCACTCCGCAACCAGTTTGTAACACTCCGCAACCAGTTCACACCACTCCGCAACCAGTTCGCACCACTCTGCAACCAATTCGCACCACTCCGCAACCAGTTCGAACCACTCCGCAACCAGTTCACACCACTCCCCAACCAGTTTGCACCACTCTGCAACCAGTTGCACCACTCCGCAACCAGTTCACACCACTCTGCAACCAGTTGGCACCACTCCGCTATCAGTTCGCACCATTCCGCAACCAGTTCGCACCACTCCTCAACAAGTGCATTTAAGTACATAGAAGTGTGTGTAAGTACGTGTACCTTCGTGTAAGTACGTGTATATGCATGTAAGTACGTGTAGGTGCGTGTACATGTGTGTAAGTGCGTGTAAGTGTGTGTAAGTGCGTATAGGTTTGTGTCGGTACGTTTAAGTGCGTGTAAGTGCGTGTAAGTGCGTGTAAGTGCGTGTAAGTGCGAGTAAGTTCGTGTAAGTGCGTGTAAGTGCATGTAAGTGCGTGTAAGTGCGTATACGTTTGTGTCAGTACGTGTAAGTGAGTGTAAGTGCGTGTAAGTGCGTGTAAGTGTGTGTAAGTACGTGTAAATGTTTGTAAGTAGGTGTAAGTGTGTGTAGTACGTGTAAGTGTGTATAAGTGCATGTAAGTGTGTGTTAGCACATATAAGTATGTGTAAGTGCGTGTAATTACGTGTAAGTACGTGTCAGTGCGTGTAAGTGCGTGTAAGTGTGTGTAAGTGCGTGTAAGCTTGTGTGAGTTCATGTCAGTGTGTGTAAGTGCGTGTAAGTGTATGTACGTGCGTGTAAGTTAGTGTAAGTGCGTGTAAGCACGTGTAGGTACATGTAAGTAAGTGTGAGTGGGTGTAAGTGCATGTAAGTGCCTGTAAGTGTGTGTAAGTTTGTGTAAGTGCGTATAAGTGCGTGTAAGTTTGTGTGATTTCGTATCAGTGCGTGTAAGTGCGTGTAAGTGTGTGTAAGTACGTGTAAGCTTGTGTGAGTTAATGTCAGTGCGTGTAAGTGCGTGTAAGTGCGTGTAAGTGCGTGTAAGTGCGTGTAAGTGCGTGTAAGTGCGTGTAAGTGTGTGTAAGTTCGTGTAAGTGCGTGTAAGTACGTGTAAGTGCGTGTAAGTGCGTGTAAGTACGTGTAAGTGCGTGTAAGTGCGTGTAAGTACGTGTAAGTGCGTGTAAGTGCGTGTAAGTACGTGTAAGTGCGTGTAAGTGCGTGTAAGTACGTGTAAGTGCGTGTTAGTGGGTGTAAGTTAGTGTAAGTGCGTGTAAGTGCGTGTAAGTGCGTGTAAGTGCGTGTAAGTGCGTGTAAGTGCGTGTAAGTGCGTGTAAGTGTGTGTAAGTTTGTATAAGTGCGTGTAAGTATGTGTAAGTGCGTGTTAGTGCATGTAAGAGCGTGTAAGTGCGTGTAAGTGCGTGTAAGTTCGTGCAAGTGTGCATAAGCGAGTGTAAGTGCGTGTAAGTATGTGTAAGTGCGTGTTAGTGCGTGTAAGTGCGTGTAAGTGCGTGTAAGTGCATGTAAGTGCGTGTAAGTGCGTGTAAGTACATGCAAATGCGTGCCACTGTCTGCCAGTGCGTACCAATGCGTGTAGCTTCATGTAAGTGTGTGTAAGTGCGTGCAAGTGTATTTAAGTGCATGTAAGGGTGTGTAAGTGCGTGTAAGTGCGTGTAAGTACGTGTAAGTGCATGTGAGTATGTGTAAGTGCGTGTTAGTACGTGTAAGTACGTGTAGGTGTGTGTAAGTGTGTGTAAGTGCGTATAAGTGCATGCAAGTTTGTGTGAGTTCGTGTCAGTGTGTGTAAGGGCGAGTAAGTTCATGTAAGTGCGTGTTAGTACATGTAAGTGCATGTAAGTGCGTGTAAGTGCGTGTAAGTACGTGTAAGTGCATGTAAGTACGTGTAAGTGCGTGCAAGTATGTGTAAGTGCGTGTAGGTGCATGTAAGTGCGTGTAAGTGCGTGTAAGTACATGTAAGTGTGTGTAAGTTTGTGTCAGTTCGTGTAAGTGCATGTACGTTCGTGTAAGTGTGTGTAAGTGCGCGTAAGTGCGTGTAAGTGTGTGTGAGTTTGTGTCAGTGTGTGTAAGTGCATGTAAGTGCGTGAAAGTGCGTGTAAGTGCATATAAGTGCGTGTAAGTGCTTGTGAGTGCGTGTAAGTGCGTGTAAGTGCATGTAAGTACGTGTAAGTGCATGTAAACTTGTGTAAGTGTGTGTGAGTACGTATACGTTTGTGTAAGTGCGTGTAAGTGTGTATTAGTGCGTGTAAGTGCGTGTAAGTTTGTGTCAGTGCGTGTAAGTGTGTGTAAGTGCGTATAAGTGCGTGTAAGTGCGTGGAAGTGCGTGTAAGTGCGTGTAAGTTCGTGTAAGTTCGTGTAAGTACGTGTAAGTGCGTGCAAGTGCGTGTAAGTAAGTGTAGGTGCGTGTAAGTGCGTGTAAGTGCGTGTAAGTTCATGTAAGTGTGTGTAAGTACGTGTAAGTGCGTGTAAGTACGTGTATATGTGTGTAAGTGCGTGTAAGTGCATGTTAATGCGTGTAAGTGCGTGTAAAAGCGTGTAAGTACGTGTAAGCATGTGTAAGTGCATGTAAGTGCGTGTAAGTATGTGTAAGTGGGTGTTAGTGCGTGTAAGTGTGTGTCAATCCGTGTAAGTGCGTGTAAGATTATGTAAGTGCGTGTAAGTGCGTGTAAGTTCGTGTAAGTATGTGTAAGTATGTGTGAGTGCGTGTGAGTGCGTGTAAGTACGTGTAAGTACGTGTAAGTGCGTGTAAGTTTGTGTAAGTGCGTGTAAGTGCGTGTACGTTCGTGTAAGTGTGTGGAAGTGCGTGTAAGTGTGTGTAAGTGTGTGTACGTGTATGTAAGTGCGTGTAAGTGCGTGTAAGTGTGTATAAGTGCGTGTAAGTGTGTGTAAGTGTGTGTACGTGTATGTAAGTGCGTGTAAGTGCGTGTAAGTGTGTATAAGTGCGTGTAAGTGTGTGTAAGTGTGTGTAAGTGCGTGTAAGTGCGTGTAAGTACGTGTAAGTATGTGTGAGTGCGTGTGAGTGCGTGTAAGTACGTGTAAGTACGTGTAAGTGCGTGTAAGTTTGTGTAAGTGCGTGTAAGTGCGTGTACGTTCGTGTAAGTGTGTGGAAGTGCGTGTAAGTGTGTGTATGTGTGTGTACGTGTATGTAAGTGCGTGTAAGTTCGTGTAAGTTTGTATAAGTGCGTGTAAGTGTGTGTAAGTTTGTGTAAGTGCGTGTAAGTGTGTGTGAGTTCATGTAAGTGCGTGTAAGTGCGTGTAAGTACGTGTAAGTGCATGTAAGTACGTGTGAGTGCGTGCAAGTGTGTGTAAGTGCCTGTAAGTGCGTGTAAGTTTGTGTAAGTGTATATAAGTGCGTGTAAGTTTGTGTGAGTTTGTGTCAGTACGTGTAAGTGTGTGTAAGTGTGTGTAAGTGCGTGTAAGTACGCGTAGGTGCATGTAAGTAGGTATGAGTGGGTGTAAGTGCGTGTAAGTGCCTATAAGTACGTGTAAGCTTGTGTAAGTGCGTACAAGTGCGTATAAGTTTGTGTGAGTTCGTATCAGTGCGTGTAAGTGCGTGTAAGTGTGTGTAAGTGCGTGTAAGCTTGTGTGAGTTCATGTCAGTGTGTGTAAGTGTGTGTAAGTGCATGTACGTGCGTGTAAGTTTGTGTAAGTGCGTGTAAGTACGTGTAGGTGCATGTAAGTAGGTGTGAGTGGGTGTAAGTGCCTGTAAGTGCCTGTAAGTGCGTGTAAGTTTGTGTAAGTGCGTATAAGTGCGTGTAAGTTTGTGTGAGTTCGTATTAGTGCGTGTAAGTGCGTATGAGTGTGTGTAAGTGCGTGTAAGCTTGCATGAGTTCATGTCAGTGCGTGTAAGTGCGTGTAAGTGCGTGTAAGTGCGTATAAGTGCGTGTAAGTGCATGTAAGTGTGTGCAAGTTTGTATAAGTGCGTGTAAGTATGTGTAAGTGCGTGTTAGTGCATGTAAGAGCGTGTAAGTGCGTGTAAGTGTGTGTACGTTCGTGCAAGTGCGCATAAGCGAGTATAAGTGTGTGTAAGTATGTGTAAGTGCGTGTTAGTGCGTGTAAGTGCGTGTAAGTGCGTGTAAGTGCGTGTAAGTGCGTGTAAGTGCGTGTAAGTGCGTGCAAATGCGTACCACTGTGTGCCAGTGCGTACCAATGCGTGTAGCTTTGTGTAAGGGTGTGTAAGTGCGTGTAAGTGTGTGTACGTTCGTGCAAGTGCGTATAAGTGAGTATAAGTGTGTGTAAGTATGTGTAAGTGCGTGTTAGTGCGTGTAAGTGCGTGTAAGTGCGTGTAAGTGCGTGTAAGTGCGTGTAAGTGCGTGTAAGTGCGTGCAAATGCGTACCACTGTGTGCCAGTGCGTACCAATGCGTGTAGCTTTGTGTAAGTGTGTGTAAGTGCGTGTAAGTGTGTGTAAGTGCATGTAAGGGTGTGTAAGTGCGTGTAAGTGCGTGTAAGTACGTGTAAGTGCATGTAAGCATGTGTAAGTGGGTGTTAGTACGTGTAAGTACGTGTAGGTGTGTGTAAGTGTGTGTAAGTGCGGATAAGTGCGTGCAAGTTTGTGTGAGTTCGTGTCAGTGCGTGTAAGGGCGAGTAAGTTCATGTAAGTGCGTCTTAGTACATGAAAGTGCATGTAAGTGCGTGTAAGTACGTGTAAGTGCGTGTAAGTGTGTGTAAGTACGTGTAAGTGCGTGCAAGTATGTGTAAGTGCGTGTAGGTGCATGTAAGTGTGTGTAAGTGCGTGTAAGTACATGTAAGTGTGTGTAAGTTCGTGTCAGTTCGTGTAAGTGCATGTACGTTCGTGTATGTGTGTGTAAGTACGCGTAAGTGCGTGTAAGTGTGTGTGAGTTTGTGTCAGTGTGTGTAAGTGCATGTAAGTGCATGAAAGTGCGTGTAAGTGCATATAAGTGCGTTTAAGTGCTTGTGAGTGCGTGTAAGTGCGTGTAAGTGCATGTAAGTACGTGTAAGTGCATGTAAATTTGTGTAAGTGTGTGTGAGTATGTGTACGTTTGTGTAAGTGCGTGTAAGTGTGTATTAGTGCATGTAAGTGCGTGTAAGTTTGTGTCAGTGCGTGTAAGTTTGTGTAAGTGCGTATAAGTGCGTGTAAGTGCGTGGAAGTGCGTGTAAGTGCGTGTAAGTTTGTGGAAGTACGTGTAAGTGCGTGCAAGTGCGTGTAAGTACGTGTAGGTGCGTGTAAGTGCGTGTAAGTGCGTGTAAGTTCATGTAAGTGCGTGTAAGTAGGTGTAAGTGCGTGTAAGTACGTGTGTATGTGTGTAAGTGTGTGTAAGTGCATGTGAATGCGTGTAAGTGCGTGTAAGAGCGTGTAAGTACGTGTAAGCATGTGTAAGTGCATGTAAGTGCGTGTAAGTATGTGTAAGTGGGTGTTAGTGCGTGTAAGTGTGTGTCAGTGCGTGTAAGTGCGTGTAAGATTATGTAAGTGCGTGTAAGTGTGTGTAAGTTCGTGTAAGTATGTGTAAGCATGTGTGAGTGCGTGTGAGTGCGTGTAAGTACGTGTAAGTACGTGTAAGTGCGTGTAAGTTTGTGTAAGTGCGTGTAAGTGCGTGTACGTTCGTGTAAGTGTGTGGAAGTGCGTGTAAGTGTGTGTACGTGCGTGTACGTGTATGTAAGTACGTGTAAGTTCGTGTAAGTTTGTTTAAGTGCGTGTAAGTGTGTGTAAGTTTGTGTAAGTGCGTGTAAGTGCGTGTACGTGCGTGTAAGTGTGTGTAAGTGCGTGTAAGTATGTGTAAGCGTGTGTGAGTGCGTGTGAGTGCGTGTAAGTACGTGTAAGTACGTGTAAGTGCGTGTAAGTTTGTGTAAGTGCGTGTAAGTGCGTGTACGTTCGTGTAAGTGTGTGGAAGTGCGTGTAAGTGTGTGTACGTGCGTGTACGTGTATGTAAGTACGTGTAAGTTCGTGTAAGTTTGTATAAGTGCGTATAAGTGTGTGTAAGTTTGTGTAAGTGCGTGTAAGTGTGTGTGAGTTCATGTAAGTGTGTGTAAGTGCGTGTAAGTACGTGTAAGTGCATGTAAGTACGTGTGAGTGGGTGCAAGTGCGTGTAAGTGCCTGTAAGTGTGTGTAAGTTTGTGTAAGTGCGTGTAAGTGCGTGTAAGTTTGTGTGAGTTTGTGTCAGTGCGTGTAAGTGTGTGTAAGTGTGTAAGTGCGTGTAGTTGCGTGTAAGTGCATGTAAGTGCGTGTAAGTGCGTGTAAGTGTGTGTAAGTTTGTGCAAGTGCATGTAAGTGAGTGTAAGTACGTGTAAGTACGTGTAAGTATGTGTAAGTACGTGTAAGTGCATGTAAGTGCGTGTAAGTGCATGTAAGTGCGTGTAAGTGCGTGCAAGTGCGTGCCAGTGTGTGCCAATACGTACCAATGCGTGTAAGTTCGTGTAACTGTGTGTAAGTGTGTGCAAGTGTGTGTAAGTGCGTGTAAGGCCGTGTAAGTGCGTGTAAGTGCGTCTAAGTGCGTGTAAGTACATGTAAGTACGTGTAAGTGCATGTAAGTGCGTGTAAGTGCGTGTAGGTGCGTGTAAGTGCGTGTAAGTGCGTATAAGTGCGTGTACGTTTGTGTGAGTTCATGTCAGTGCGTGTAAGTGCGTGTAAGTGCGTGTAAGTACATGTAAGTGCGTGCAAGTATGTGTCAGTACAAGTAGGTGCGTGTAAGTGCGTGTAAGTGTGTGTAAGTGCATGTTAGTGTGTGTAAGTTTGTGTCAGTTTGTGTAAGTGCATGTACGTTCGTGTAAGTGTGTGTAAGTGCGTGTAAGTGCGTGTAAGTGTGTGTGAGTTTGTGTCAGTGTGTGTAAGTGCGTGTAAGTGCGTGAAAGTGCGTGTAAGTGCATATAAGTGCGTGTAAGTGTTTGTGAGTGCGTGTAAGTGCGTGTAAGTGCATGTAAGTACATGTAGGTGCGTGTACATTTGTGTAAGTGCGTGTAAGTACGTGTATGTTCGTGTAAGTACGTGTAAGTGTGTAGTAGTGCGTGTAAGTGCGTGTTATATTGTGTCAGTGCGTGTAAGTGTGTGTAAGTGCGTATAAGTGCGTGTAAGTGCGTGTAAGTGCGTGTAAGTTTGTGTAAGTACGTGTAAGTGCGTGTAAGTGCATGTAAGTACATGTAGGTGTGTGTAAGTGCGTGTAAGTACGTGTAAGTACGTGTATGTGCGCGTAAGTACGTGTAAGTGCGTGTAAATTTGTGTAAGTGCGTGTAATTATGTGTACGTTCGTATAAGTACGTGTAAGTGTGTATTAATACGTGTAAGTGCGTGTAAGTTCATGTCAGTGCGTGTAAGTGTGTGTAAGTGCGTATAAGTGCGTGTAAGTGCGTGTAAGTGCGTGCAAGTGCGTGTAAGTTTGTGTAAGTACGTGTAAGTGCGTGTAAGTGCATGTAAGTACGTGTAGGTGCGTGTAAGTACGTGTAAGTGCGTGTAAGTTTGTGTAAGTGCGTGTAAGTACGTGTAAGTGCATGTAAGTACGTGTATGTGTGTGTAAGTGCGTGTAAGTGCGTGTAAATGTGTGTAAGTGTATGTAAGACTGTGTAAGCACGTGTAAGTATGCGTAAGTGCATGTAAGTGTGTGTAAGCATGTGTAAGTGTGTGTTAGTGCGTGTAAGTGTGTGTCAGTGTGTGTAAGTATGTGTAAGTTTATGTAAGTGCGTCTAAGTGCGTGTAAGTACGTGTAAGTACGTGTAAGTTTGTGTAGGTGCGTGTAAGTGCGTGTACATTCGTGTAAGTGTGTGGAAGTGCATGTAAATGCGTGTAAGTGCGTGTACGTGTATGTAGGTGCGTGTAAGTTTGTGTAAGTTTGCGTAAGTACGTGTAAGTGTGTGTACGTTCGTGTAAGTGCGTGTAAGTGCGTGTAAGTTCCTATAAGTTAGTGTAAGTACGTGTTAGTCCGTGTAAGTGCGTACAAGTGCGGGTAAGTGTGTGTAAGTACGTGTAAGTGCGTGTAAGTACCTGTAAGTGCGTGTAAGTTCGTGCAAATGCGTGTAAGTACGTGTAAGTACTTTTTAGTGCGTGTATGTACGTGTAAGTACGTGTAAGTGCGTTTAAGTGCGTGTAAGATCGTGTAAGTGCGTGAACGTACGTGTGAGTACATGTAAGTGCGTGTAAGTGCGTCTAAGTGCACATAGGTGTGTGTAAATGTGTGTAAGTGCGTGTAAGTGCGTGTAAGTGCATGTAAGCGCATGTAAGTATGTGTAAGTGTGAGCTGGTTGCGGAGTGGTGCGAACTGGTTGCGGAGTGGTGCCAACTCGTTGCGGTGTGGTGCGAACCGGTTGAGAGTGGTGCGAACTGGTTGCGGAGTGGTGCCAACTGGTTGCGGTGTGGTGCCAACTGGTTGCGGAGTGCTTCGAACTGGTTGCGGTTTGGTGCGAACTGGTTGCAGAGTGGTGCGAACTGGTCGCGGAGTGGTGCGCACTGGTCGCAGACAGGTGCGAACTGGTTGCGGAGTGGTGTGAACTGGTCGCGGAGTCGTGTGAACTGGTTGCGGAGTGGTGTGAACTGGCTGCGGAGTGGTGCGAACTGGTTGCGGAGTGGTGCGAACTGGTTGCGGAGTGGTACAAACTGGTTGCGGAGGGGTGCACACTGGTTGGAGAGTGGTGCGAGCTGATTGCGGAGTGGTGCGCACTGGTCGCAGACAGGTGCGAACTGGTTGCCGAGTGGTGCGAACTGGGTGCAGAGTAGTGCGAACTGACTGCGGAGTGGTGTGAACGGGTTGCGGAGTGGTGCCAACTCGTTGCGGAGTGGTGCCAACTCGTTGCGGAGTGGTGCCAACTCGTTGCGGAGTGGTGCCAACTCGTTGCGGAGTGGTGCCAACTCGTTGCGGAGTGGTGCCAACTCGTTGCGGAGTGGTGCCAACTCGTTGCGGAGTGGTGCCAACTCGTTGCGGAGTGGTGCCAACTCGTTGCGGAGTGGTGCCAACTCGTTGCGGAGTGGTGCCAACTCGTTGCGGAGTGGTGCCAACTCGTTGCGGAGTGGTGCCAACTCGTTGCGGAGTGGTGCCAACTCGTTGCGGAGTGGTGCCAACTCGTTGCGGAGTGGTGCCAACTCGTTGCGGAGTGGTGCCAACTCGTTGCGGAGTGGTGCCAACTCGTTGCGGAGTGGTGCCAACTCGTTGCGGAGTGGTGCCAACTCGTTGCGGAGTGGTGCCAACTCGTTGCGGAGTGGTGCCAACTCGTTGCGGAGTGGTGCCAACTCGTTGCGGAGTGGTGCCAACTCGTTGCGGAGTGGTGCCAACTCGTTGCGGAGTGGTGCCAACTCGTTGCGGAGTGGTGCCAACTGGTTGAGGAGTGATGCGAACTGGTTGCGGAGTGGTGCGAACTGGTTGCGGAGTGGTGCGAGCTGATTGCGGAGTGGTGCGAACTGGTTGTGGAGTGGTGCAAACTGGGTGCAGAGTAGTGCGAACTGGTTGCTGATTGGTGAGAACTTGTCGAGGAGTGGTGCGAGCTGGTTGCGGAGTGGTGCGAATTGGTTGCGGAGTGGTGCCAACTCGTTGCGGAGTGGTGTGAACCGGTTGCGAGTGGTGTGAGCTGGTTGCGGAGTGGTGAACCGGTTGCGGAGATGTCCAAACTGGATGCGGCGTGGTGCCAACTGGTTGCGGTGTGGTGCCAACGGGTTGCGGAGTGGTGCAAACTGGTTGCGGAGTGGTGCGAACTGGTTGCGGAGTGGTGCAAATTGGTTGTGGAGTGGTGGGAACTGGTTGCGGAGTGGTGCGAACTGGTCGCGGAGTGGTGCGAGCTGGTCGCGGAGTGGTGCGAACTGGTTGCGGAGTGGTGCGAACTGGTTGCGGAGTGGTGCGAAGTGGTTGCGGAGTGGTGCAAACTGGTTGTGGAGCGGTGCGAAGTGGTTGAGGAGTGGTGAGAACTGGTTGCGGAGTGGTGCAAACTGGTCGCAGACTGGTGCAAACTGGCCGCGGACTGGTGCGAACTGGTCGCAGAGTGGTGTGAACGGGTTGCATAGTGGTGTGAACTGGTTGCGGAGTGGTGCGAACTGGCTGCGGAGTGGTGCGAACTGGTTGTGGAGTGGTGCGAAGTGGTTGCGGAGTGGTGCGATTCGGCTGCGGAGTGGTGTGAAGTGATTGGGGAGTGGTGCAAACGATTTGTGGAGTGGTGGGAACTGGTTGCGGAGTGGTGTGAACTGGTTGCGGGATGGTGCGAATTGTTTGCGGAGAGGTGTGAACTGCTTGCAGAGTGGTGTAAACTGGTTGCAGAGTGCTGCGAACTGGCTGCGGAGTGGTGCAAACTGCTTGCGGAGTGGTGTGAACTGGTTGCGGAATGGTGCAAAGAGGTTGCGGAGTTGTGCGGACTGGTAGCGGACTGGTGCAAACTGGTCGCAGACTGGTACAAACTGGTTGCAGACTTGTGCAAACTGGTCGCAGACTGGTGCGAACTGGCCGCGGACTGGTGCAAACTGGTCGGGGAGTGGTGCGAACGGGTTGCAGAGTGGTGTGAACTGGTTGCGGAGTGGTGCCAACTGGCTGCGGAGTGGTGTGAACTAGTTGCGAAGTGGTGCAAACTGGTTGCGAAGTGGTGCAAACAGGTTGCGGAGTGGTGCAAACTGGTTGCGGAGTGGTGCGAACTGGGTGCGGAGTGGTGGGAACTGGCTCCGGAGTGGTGAACTGGTTGTTGTGTCATGCGAACTGGTTACGGAGTGGTGCAAACTGGCTGCGGAGTGGTGCGAACCGGTTGCGGAGTGGTGCGAACTGGGTGCGGAGTGGTGGGAACTGGCTCCGGAGTGGTGAACTGGTTGTTGTGTCATGCGAACTGGTTACGGAGTGGTGCAAACTGGCTGCGGAGTGGTGCGAACCGGTTGTGGAGTGGTGCGAACTGGTTGCGGAGTGGTGCAAACTGGTTGCGGATTGGTGCGAGCTGGTTGCGGAGTGGTGCGGACTAGCTGCAGTGTGGTGCGAACTGCTAGCGGAGTGGTGCGAACTGGTTGCGGAATGGTGCGAACTGGTTACAAAATGGTGCGAACTGGTTGAAGAGTGGTCAAACTGGTTGCAGAGTGTTCCGAACTGGTTGCGGAGTGGTTCGTACTGGTTGCGGAATGGTGCGAACTGGTTGCGGAGTGGTGCAAACTAACTGCGGAGTGGTGCAAATCGGTTGCGAAGTGGTGCGAACTGGTTGCAGAGCGGTGCGAACCGGTTGCGGAGTGGTGCGAACGGGTTGCGAAGGGGTGGCAACTGGTTACGGAGTGGTGCGACCTGGTTGCGGAGTGGTGTGAACTTGATGCAGAGTGGTGGGAACTGGTTGCGGAGTGGTGCGAACTGGTTGCAGAGTGGTGCGAACTGGTTGCGAATGGTGTGAACTGGTTCCGGACTGGTGCAAACTGGTTGCGGGGTTGTGCGATCTGGTTGCGGAGTGGTGCGAACAGGCTGCGGAGTGGTGCGAACTTGTTGCGGAGTGGTGCGAACTGGTTGCGGAGTGGTGCAA